>CACVCL010028575.1:0-97167 GCA_902729485.2 Mus minutoides
GATTTTATAGTTCTCAAAGAAAAAAGACAAATTAATATTCTTGACATATAAATAGATATTATGCCAGAGTTGGATATTGTTAATTATTGTATCAGCCAGCTGTATACAAAGCTTAGAATTTTTAAGTCCTTTGAAGGGCACCTTCTACTATAATGGTTCATTGAAATTGTTATCGTGGTATTAACTAAAATCATTTGGGAAGATAGTCTCAATGATGGATTGAAGTAATAGTATTTTAATCTGTTCTAAACTTCCCGATGGGTATGTGTACATGCTCCTTTCTATCATCCCAAATGTTTTGGGTTCAAGAATGAAAGGCACACCACATACACACACACACACACACACACACACACACACACACAGAGAGAGAGAGAGAGAGAGAGAGAGAGAGAGAGAGAGAGAGAGAGAGAGAGCGCCTAATGTTTAATATGCCCTAAGCAGTTCAATGGTTAGAACACTCACAAACTTCCACGTGCTAATAATGCCTCCCCTCTGTTATTCCTGAATTATTACTAATACCTATATTTCATCTCTACTACCTCAGAGCCAATTGGAAGGAGTGGCTTCTGGGTCTGCTGTTCCTCAATTCTTGCATAGTTTATGCTTTCTCTCCTGCAGCTCTCAGCTTGATGTTTCTGCATGGCAATTCTAAACACTTCTTCCCCTTGTCTATCCCTTGGCCAGGGAATCTAAAGTCTCACCTATTTCTCCCTGCCCAGCCATTGGCCTCCAGAAATGTTTATTCACCAATCAAAGCCAACTACATGTAGGGTCTCTCAGCAACTTACAGGCAGATGTGTGGGATCCAGTGTAATTCTGGGAGTCGAACTAACACAAATGGCATGAGAACGAATCCAAACCAATGGATCATGTAAATCAAGTTGGTCTGTGGACAAGTCTGGAGATATTGTATTGATTGATATAAATGATATGGAAAGAATCAGCCCAGTGTTTGTAGCACCATTCTTTTGATGAGGGGTGCAGGAGTACACAAGAATGAAGAAAGAGAGCTGAGAAGTAGGGAAGAATGTGTCGACTTTCCCTCTGCTAGCTGAATCTTGCTCCTGACTTGGCTGAGAATTGTAAGCTCAGCAAATCTTTTCTTCCTAAAACTTAATTCTATCAAGATATATTACCACATCCTCAGAGATGAAAATAGAAGATCATCCAAACTACAGTATGCATGCAACCATGCTGCTGCATCTATTTAATGCCTCTGCTTCCTAAAATTCAAGTTCTACAACCATAAAGTTTCATCACTCACAACTGTGAAAGACCGTCAGGATAAAATTGACACTTCAGATTTTCAAATTGAAGCTTTGCATTCTTAGTCTATGTGAATCTGACTTTAATTTTGAATATGTAAGTGTATAACAATAGCCTTCAATTACAGGACTGTTAGGAATATTCATAAGTCATATACAGACAGCAGAGTGTTTAAGAAACAGCTAGCTTATTATAAATATTTTGCATTTAGCATTAACTATTATCTTAAAATTATCATTAAAATGCATATTCCTCCTTTTCTCTTATAATATATTTTTTTTCTATATTTCACAAGGAAAAGATAGACCATGAGAACAGAAGTCCTTACATAATTTTAATTGGGGATAAGTGAAATAGTCAGGATTTTGAGTCAAGTTGTTTTGAATTTTAGAACACAAGCATAAACTCCTAAGACATCAGTTTTCTGATTTTCTTTCACATGATCTTGACTTTTATGGTTAAGTTAATTTCCTTCCATTCTACAGCATGTCCTTCTTTCTAAAGCCTCTTTAAGGCAGATAACCCTTCTCTTATCTGATCTTTGCCTCTTCTGCTCAATGGTTTTCCACATTTACTCAACAACTGTGACTACACTTGGATAGTCCAAATTATTTTTCTTTCCTTTTCAATTATTCTTTTCTACCATTTTCCCCCCTCTTCGCCAGAAGGACTTTGTTTCAGTATTCACTTCAATAACCTTATCTCTGAATTCCTTATTAAACTACTTTTTCATGCTTTCTGAATACATTGATAGTTTATTGTTTCTGCTGTCATTAAATATTTTAAATCTGTGGTGTGAAGCAACACGAAGCAGTTCCTTGATTGAAAGTAGATATACTTGCACTCTTGCAACTACAAAAAATTTTTTTTTAATTGTAAATTAATTCTCATAGAAAATGTGGCCTTCATCGGTGCTTCAGTTTAATTCTTGAAGAACTGGACTATTCACAATATATATAGCATCTCTAAAATCATATCAGTGGACATTTTACATCCTAGAGTACAAAAAACTTTACAGTGGAAGAAGATAAAATGTGTAATATAAATTAATGGGTTGATCCAAACTAAAAATCTATTTTTGTCGTTGCCTGCTTTTCTCTCTCACGATTTGTTGATTAAATCACCTCCTTATACATTTTCCTCTTCAAATGTGTTACTGAGTTGTGCTTTCTATTATATAAAACTTTACATATTTAAATATTATATATAGAAAATACTTTAATGACTAGACAGTTTTTAGTTTCAATATAACCTGTAAATTATATTCAGTTTTGATGTAATTATATTTTAACTGATTTAAATTCATTAAAGAACTCATGTTTTCCCGAAAGAAGGGGTAAATCAATTTGCAACAACATATTAAAGTGCATGATTGTTTTAAGTGGATACCTTAGAATTTTTTATTTTCATTTATTTTAGGTTTTTTTTAGAAATATTAAGATATTCCAAAAATAATATATAATTAAAACAAAATTCAAAAATTTATGTATATTCAATGTAGCTTTTTAAATGTGAAAAACAAATGTTTCAGAATAGAACAAGACATTCTTGTTTAAATAGGAATTATGGCTGTGGATTCCAGGTGTATGAACATAAGATGATATAATAATACCTACAATGAAATTTAGACTTTTGAAGAAAGTGTTGGGAGAAGAGTTTGAGAGTGTAGAAACTCTTGATGGTAGAGTCATTGGGATGTAAGCCTAAAGCATGGCTTTTCTTGGGAAATCAGTATGAGCAAGATACAGACTTTTGTATGTTTCTGTGAAACCATATACAAAGTGAAGATAATTCAGATCAAATGATTTATTCTAAAGTTTATAATACAGTATTCATAAGGAACTATTCATAAAATAGAACTTGATAATAGTAATAGTGTGAACATCCCTTGTTAAGCCTTGTTCAGATTATATAGGCCATTAGAGATATATCTAGATATTTTACCTATGTTTTAAATAGAATAAAACAAACACTAAAGAAAAATATATGTACTGCTTGACTGGCATCTGAAAACCAAGAAAGATGATTCAGCAAAGGGGTTCACTGTAGGAAAATGTTCCACCTGGGTTGCTCTTTTTCATATGCCACTGTTGGCATCCAGGAATCACCCCACAGATCATATATCCTCTGATTGCAGTCAGACATGGATGGTTTGTTGAATGCACCCTCTAAGACTGATTGATCAGGGCTGTAGCTCAGAATTTGTGGACTGAGGTTATGACCTCAGATATTTTTCTATGTCAGCTTATAAAGGCTAACCACCCGCAAAGTACCATGAGCTTATTATGCACAGGTGCTGCAAGTGATGCCCCTTTGTCAGCCCTGCCTCAAGCTGCTTTAGACACACCAGCTCATATTGAAATTAATTTGATGGTTCCTACGTGAAGCTTATAGTTGGGGAATTTCTTAAGATTACCAAACTTCATAGCATATAGATTATAACAGGATATGTGGTTAGCAAGGCCCTGCTCTGAGTTATTTTTCTCTGTCAGTGGCTGGCAGGCATATGATAGCAAGAATATCAGACAGCTAGAACAAAATGACTCCAGTTTTACTAGGGGGCAGACCTCAACACCACAGTCCCAAATCAAAGTACTTGTGAAAATGGGCTTCAAATGTGTCTTAGTGGCAGTGTTCTAGCAAAACTGTGATATTTGTCTACTTGAAATTTCTCTGTGTCATGTTTATTAAATCATGTATGGTTACGGATTAATTATTTGTCAGCAAATCAATAATCAAGGACTTGTAGAAATAGTGAAATGCCTCATTAACAAGAACTTCAAATTTATGATTCGGTAAAATAAATTTTCATAATTACTCTTTTAAAAGAAAATGAAAATGGCCCGTGGTAATCAGCTTTCTGCCACTGTGTGAAAAAAGTCTGTACAAAAATCAGTCTAAAAGGAAGTGATAGGTTATTTTTCTGCCTGACTCCACCCCTTATGAAATGAGCCAATTCAAACCGGATTTCAGAGAGAGAAAGGGTGCCTGTGCAGAGAGATAGAAGAAAAGGAGGAGGGAAAGGAAGATGAGGAAGTGGGGGAAAGGAAGAGAAAGGGGGAAGAGTGACACAGAGAGAAGACCAAAATAACTGGATTATATTGGGAGAAGCCTCGGGGGAGAAGGGAGGTTAGCCCTGACACTGGGCTTGAAAGTTCATTGTTGAGGGGGCAAGGTATGCCAGGTAGGACCTGGAGGCTAGGTGTGCTCCGATATGTAAAATGTGTACCCAAGTCCCCTGTTCTGCTGTCAGAAACCAGACAGGAAGATTTATATATTTTGCTTAACAATTGAAGAATTGTTTGTTGGGCTGTTTTGTTTTGGTCCTGTTGTGAGGCAGAGTGCCTCCATAGAGGAGATGCTGTGGACTAGAGATGCTTATCTCATGGCCACCAAATATAACAATAACAGATATTCTATTTTGTATGTATTTTTATTGCTCCCTTTGTAGTGTAAGTCTTAAGTCTATCTGTCAAAACATGATGCCAAATCCTTTTTCCCCATGCTTTTTCATTTAAGCATTTGTTTCAACTTAATTCATGTAATTTCTTGATACTAAATTCTAAAAAGATGACCCAATTTTGTTCACTATCTCATTTCAATCCTAAAATAGTATGTGCCTTTGATTCTCTTCTTTTCTTTTTTGTTTTCTTTTTTATTTTCCTTTTCCTTTTCCTTTTTCCTTCCCTCCCTACCTCCTTTCTTCCTTACTATCCGATCCCATTGGCTAGTGTTGTATAGGTTTTATATTCTACACTTATACTTAAAAAATACCACAATATTCTAGACTCAGTTCTTGAATTCAGCTCTGTCTGTCTTCCAGCAGTCCATGAAATGCTTTTCAGATGCATGCTAACAATTAAAAATTGCATTAATGTTTCTAACATTTGTACTCCCTATTCTTCAAAATCACTAGTTGTTGATTGACCATCAAATGTACATACTTGAATCTCTCCTTGAAAGTTCTTGCCATCTCTAAATACACTATTAAGATTCATATAATAATCTGAATATATTGAGACAGTCCTCTAAATTTGCTGCTATTTTTCTGTGCAAAACTTCCATCTAAATTGATGATAATAAAGTCACAGACAAACACCTCTGGAATCAGCCTTAGTCAACTTTCTCTCTCAAAACCTCAGTAGATTTATTCTTCATAACTACTGATGATAATGCTACCCTTAAAGTCACTTTTCATGTTCATTTTTTTTTGCATCAGTTCATTTGATAACTTTCTAACAGCTCTCCCTGGATGTATCATCATTCTCTAAAGGTGTTATTCAAATAGGAGTAATAGCTTCTGTATGTGAAATTTAAATACTATCTCAACCTTTCCTTGTTTTCTTTCTGGTTCTTCCCAAGTCATGATCTTATGATATTCCTGGTTCTGTCTGGGACAGAGGTTCATTTGCTTTTTCATATTCAACTCCCACCACTCTTTCTACGGTCACAGTCTCTAGTTATATGCCTTTCACTGTGTATTTCACTTCTTGGGCTGGGAAGGTTATCACTGTCTTATCCTTTGAGACTCTTCTGTGCATTTGATTATTTATATATATCTTTCCAAGAAGAGCTTTAATTTGTACACTATTTGTGTTTACTTCTTTGGAGTATCAGCCCCAGCATTTTATGTCAGCTGTGAGAAGATAATTGTGAACACTTTATGCACTTTGACTTCCCGTTGTACATTCACTCTTGTCAGAAGAGGGCACTGCTTCCAGTGCATTGCCTCTGCTAGGACCTGTTTGGCAAGAGATGTTCTGCTTTGTGTGTTACAGAGTGAAAGGTTTCTGTAATGCTAGGTTCTTGAGATAAAATAGCACCCACTGCACTGGGTCCTCACAGGCATTATGTTTACCCAGCAGCACACGGCAGCTTCTCCTAACATCACACCCAAAAGCCACTACTTGTAAGCATTTACCATTGTCTCTAAAGTGGAATTCCAAATAATTTGCTCTATCATTGTGTTTGGGGATTTTTGTGCCATGCAGGGTTTAATATGATGTCTTTGAAATAATAACATAAATATATGACAATTATTAGATTATAGTACTTATAAATTTAATTTCTTGGATCAGAAAATCAAAAACTAAACTACTTGTGTTTATAATTGTGTTTGAATTTTATGTATTTTTAAAAGTATTTACAGATTTGAATGAAATAGATAATAGAGTATTTAATATCTTCACTGCCTTTCCTGTATAACGATGTACTAGATATCACAAAAAATTAAAAACTATATCACAGTACAGGATAAGTAAACAGTATAACAGTCTCTATGCAGCATCACTGTTTTGAGGTCTGTCATGGCTATGGAGTTTGCTTAACCCATTGATTCTTTTAATATCTTTCCTATTATGTTTCTCCTCTTAGCATGGACATATGCATTGTGATATGCTTTATTTAATATTTCATCAAATACCCATCCTGAATCTAGCCATTTTTAATAGTGGAATCATGAATTCATGAGCAATATTAAGTGGAATGCACTTATTCATTGGATATGAACAGTCCAAGTATAGTAGAGACAGTGGGTTGACTGAGATATTAAAGACAAGTTTCTCCCATAGCTGTATTTTTTGTGCAGTCACTTAAGTAATTACCTGGCCTAATAATGTTTAGCAACTGATACATATATAATACATATGCAAAATGTATATTCCAAATAACATTGTGTTTCTATTATCTAAATACACAGTTTCTCAAATTGAATGAAACATCCCTAAGTGCTGTGAATCTGAGCATGTAGCTCAATGGTAAGCTGCTTGCTTATTGTGTGTGAAATTCTAGGTTAAATCCCCAGTGCCACAGTGCATACAAAAAGTAACTATATTCTTAAGTGTTGTGAAAGGTAAATGTTAATATCATCTCAAACAAGAGTTAAAGAGATCATGTGTGAAGCTGAATCCAAAGGATGGACCCATCGACTGTGGCTGCCAGGGATCCATCCCACAATCAGCCACCAAACATAGACACTATAGCATATACCAGCAAGATGGTGCTGAAAGGGCCCGGATATAGCTGTCTCGGGGGGGAAAATATACCAATGCCTGGCAAACATGGAGGTGGAAGCTCACAGTCAGCTATTAGATGGAACACAGGTTCCCAAGGAAGAAGGAGCTAGAGAAAGTACCCAAGGAGCTGAAGGGGTCTTCAACCCTCGAGGTGGAAGAATAACCATGAACTAACTAGTACCCCCTGAGCTCATGTCTCTAGCTGCATATATAGAAGAAGATGGCCTAGTTGGCCATCAGTGGGAAGAGAGGCCCCTTGGTCATGCAGACTTTATATGCCCCAATACAGGGGAACGCCAGGGCCAAGAAATGGGAGCGGATGGGTAGGGGAGCAGGGCCGGGAGGGGGGAGGGTATAGGGAACTTTCTGGATAACACTTGAAATGTAAATGAAGAAAATATCTAATAAAAGTTGAAAATAAATAAATAAATAAATAAATATCATCTCAAACACACGAGACAGATAAGGGATGGGAAAGTGATATTGTGGAGAGAAAGAGGAAGAGGAAAATTATGGAAGAAAAAGAACTGTATAAGTCTGGCAAATTATTATTTTATTCTTTGGTTGATTATTTGAAAATGCAGTGGACTAGAGCTGAGGTGTGATTTTTGTTATTGTGTTCAAATCTCAGCCTCCAGATACTGCCAATGTCTTAAGTGCATGAAATATATTTACACGATAATGAAACAGCAGTATTGAACATGTTCCAGCTCATATTCATTTGACAATGAGAAAATACGGTATGCTTCGGTTGTAACTGCTATCAGAATTTGAAATAGTCCTTCTATACATATTTATTGTAAATTTATTGTTTCTCTTATTTCTAATTGTATCACTAGCTAGTCCACAATTAGAAAAATACAGGAAACCATTTTCAGTAAATTGCTAGTTTTTTATGATGGAGGTGCTATACCTTAAACTAGCTTTATGCTACAGGCTGATTTACAGTGGTACTGTTTGCTATTTATTGTGAGATCGTGAAATGACTCTGTTATATTTCTGTGATTTACAAACTGCATTATTTAAAATTCTGGGTTGTGATGTAACATAGATCTCTACATAATTCTTCTCTTCTCTATGGCTCCTTATGCTAGTTTTGATTTATGATGTCAAGCTGAAGATGAGATACTTCCATATGAATAGGATAATATGTTCCAAGAAGGTATTTCTTTTTTTTTAATTTTTTATTTACTCTTTTAAAATAATTTTTCTGTGTGACACTGACAAATGCATTGTGATTTTTATTTATTTATATTTAAAATGCTACCCCTGAAGTACCCTATACCCTCTCCCTGCCCTGTTCCCCTACCCACCCACTCCCACTTCTTGGCCCTGACATTCCCCTGATCTGGGGCATATAAAGTTTGCAAGACCAAGGGGCCTCTCTTCCCAATGATGGCTGACTAGGCCATCTTCTGCTACATATGCAGCTAGAGACATGAGCTCTGGGGGTTCTGGTTAGTTCATATTGTTGTTCTTAATCACAGCAATGTTAGTCACTGAAGTCCTCTCATTTAGGAGCCAGCATGGCAACACTCAATGGTAAGCAACTGTCTGCTGTTGTTCTTTACAGCTCTCAGGATCCTATCTAACCCCCCACCTCTAATACAACCAATATGACTTTAAAGCTAAGAGATGTTCAACTCCTTTTAAGAGCACCTATCAAATATGAAAGGAAGAAAGACCTCTCCAACAGGCAGTGAATCATGTTGTAATTCTATCTTACCTCTCAGTATCCATGAATAGTAGTACATGCATGTACATTCCTAGGTTTGAAGAAACAGGTTTTAGATGATTAGATGATCAAGATCCTGACTTAGGCTAATACTCCCATTAAAGTAAAACACTCTGAATGTGTATGTGGTTGTGTCTGGAAGAATGAACACTAGAGTTATGAGAGTGAGGAATTCTGTTACCAATATGCTAGGCATCATCCTACCAGCAAGAGTCTAAGCAAAAAAATGTGAAGAGGGGGTAAAGTAGTTGTCTATGCAAACTTGTGAAATCATCTTTGCACATATTTGAAAACTGCTCATTCTGTGGAACAAATCTTTGGCTAAGGACTAACGTTGTATTTCCTGCTTACTGACAGCAGACAGTGGGATTTCTCAGTCTCCACAAGTGAATCAATGCAGTAAATCTCTTTCTTCGTAGGATCAGGCATCACACTGCAAAAAGGATGTGATGGGAGAAATGGATTGCCAGGGTAATTTATAGAAGTCAAATATCATATAGTGTACTCTCAAAAACTAAGAAAACCATGATGTCACTTTGCTATATATTACTTGGGGAGCATCATTGTATTGAGATCTGTCATTGACTGAAATGTGGTTCTGCTGTTCTGCTGTGGCCGAACGTAAATTTTTATGTCCTGTTAAGCCTGTTTTTCTGTGTGACACTGATAAATGCATTGTGATGTATTTTGTTTAAATTTTAGAGAGTCTAGACAGTAAATCAAGTCAGTTATCTTACAAATATAAAAGTTAAGCTAGCAGTATCAAATGTAGAACTATTTAATGTATCTAACTAATGCAAGTTTGAAACTACAAGTTGATTGAAAATTAGTTAATAATTGTTAATAATTCACATGTCAGAATGAATTTATATATGTTTGCATATTTAATATATAACCAAAAAGTAGTCAGTTGGTATAATTAGTTTTAAAGTATATAGGAGGTAAGACACACAACTGAATAATTCCAATGCCTTTCCTGGTTTAAACCTATGCAATAAATAGGTCTCAGTGTCATCATTTTCTCTGATGGAAGTTGGGAATAAGAATTTTGATATCTGCTACGTAAGCCTATCAAGAATTATGCACTTAAATATTTACTTGATGGAAAGACTTATTGAGACTAACTCTCAAAGCTGTTTGGCCTACATTTTAAGATATAGTTTCTCCACCTTGTTTTTGAGTTTTAAAAGTAGTTACTTCATTATCAAAGTAAAGTGAATTTTATAGGGAATCTTGTAAATGTTCAGATTTATCATTAGAGGCAAATAAACATCTATTTAAAGATACACTTCAAGAACTGTGTTCTACTTTTCCTTCTCTAAAGCTGGAACCACGTGCTTTTAACTAACCCCCTTTAAATATAAAGTTTGTATAAGGTAATTATATCTCAGAAATTGTACAAATTTCAGTCCACACATATAAATACTTTGTGTCATTCTGGTTTCATTGTTTCCTCTTATTTATTTATTTTTAAACAGCTTTCTTCTCATTTCCCAAAAGCAGTGCTCTTTTGTGCTTTTCAGCTTGCTTTAATGCTAGAAACAGGTTTCCCACGTTGATAAATGAGCTCTGCCACAGCATATGCACTTTGATGTTCGAGTTCTTCTTGCTGTAATCATGAGAACCACAGCTTCCTAATAGGCATTGCTGTTACCTCTAGTGAGAAAAAAGGAATTCTACAAGATGATTTATTGACTACACAACACGATTTCCAAACTGATTTCCTGGCTGACAAGTAACAATAATATTACCAGTTGATACTAAACTTACAGAAGTGGTGAGTTAATAAAAAATCTGATGTCTTAAAATTCTTCTCAGCTGAGATATCTAATATTCAAACATCTAAGCTCTATCTTAATGGATTTCATTCTTGGATGTCAACTGTATATTGGATGATTAGCCAAATCCTAGAAGGCTATGGTGGTTCAGAAATAACCTTGAATTATAAGGTTATAACATTCCGTACCATTGAGTTCTTTGACTTTGCCTTTATTTCTTTCATGTAAACAGATTTTGAAATGTCCATATATACATATATATATATATATATATATATGAATTATATTTACTCCAACACAACATAAAATGCCATATCCTCAGTTTTAAAATATTTTGAGCTAGAGAAAAATAGTCAACAGTAAAAATAATTTCTGGTATTAAACTCTAAGATACATTTTCTTTTTCCTTGAAAGAACAGAAGACACATACACCTATAAGTGACTTTTGTGCTGTGTATTATCGTGCCCTACTTAATTCTAGCAAGATCATTATGAGACAAATTGTCATCTTTCTATTTGTAGATTGAGATATTGAAAGAAGGATTACTGTGTCTTAACACTGGTGTGTGTTAACTTTGAAAGGAAAAGAAAGATAATTAATAATCAGTGATTTTCTATTATTAGGTAGCAATATTTTACATATTTTAAAACACCACTTATTTACTATGGCAAGACAACAAATTTAGAAAAAAAAATAACTACATTTCATTTTACATCTATGGATTTCATTAAGAAAAATAAAAACGAAACATCTCATTTCCTCAAAATGTAGTTGTTTCTCTTCTTGTTTTTTTTTGTTGTTGTTGTTGTTGTTGGTGGTGGTGGTGGTTGTTTTTGTTTGGTTTATTTGTTTATTTATAGACTCTCTGGTGATCTCATCAAGGATTTCTGAAGACACTTAAATCTTCTGGTTAAGACAAAGCTTTTGCTCTCCATTTTAATCACTTGTACATTTTATCCTGAAACTTTAGTATAATTAGATTACATGTCAAAACAGAATCATTGACCACATATATTCTCTTCCTTTCCAGGATGAGATATTTGATGTTTGTAGTGGCAGGAACCCTCTCAGTGCACCGGCAATTAGGGGATACATAGGTAATCTAAATTGCACCTCCTCATCCCTTGAGCAAAGGAGTTCTTTGCACCTCACAGAACTACTTTTCTGATACTTGCCTAGCTTTGGAAAATTGCAGATTCCAAGGGCTGTGAATTGAGTGCTTGTACCCTTGGCTTTCCCTTTGTACATTTTATAATAGCTCAGTGGCTGTTGAGAAGGTAATCTCCCTCTCAGTGGGCTTGTTCTTTTACCACGGGCAATAATCTACTGAGTTCTGGAGTTCCCATAATATAAGCAACTCCCTTTGTGACTTTCAAATGCTGTAGGTTTGTAATGGTGCTTGGCACTCTAATAATTAGTCTTCAGGGAGCTTTAATAGAGTAGGGCAACTGTTTTAATTAACTTAATCCCCAGAACATGAGTTGACCATTAGACACCAAATCACACTTTCGCTCCAAGAGTGTTTGAACTCTGAGGAAATCACATTTGTAACTACAGTGGGGATAACATTATCTTCTGTTGCAAAACAATGTAGCCGCAACTATTTGGCTTCACTGGCCTCTGACACCGTGGTAAATGGAAGCCATTATTTCCATTGGAATGAATGTATAATAGAAACGGCTTAAGAGTTTGGCTTTGGGTGGTATAGAAATGATGTGTGCTGGCCTAATTTGTGAGGAACTGAAGACAAATAGAAAGGAAGAGCCATTTTACAACTTTAGACTGCCTGTTTTCAGCTGAATAAAGACATGCCTTTGCAAACCACTTAAAAAGTTAATTTGGCTAAAAAAAAAGGAGCAATATTGCTGTAAGGCATCTTTATGGTCTGATAGCTTTATGCTGCTGTTAAAACCATAGGAATATTTAAGCTGCCCATTTATTTATTTAAATGCTTTTGTTCTATATAAATGATGTATAAGAAAAACACTAGGTGCCGGGTTGATGAAGAAAATTATTTGTAACCCATGATCACATGGCAAGAGGACTTTAAAGGGCATGTTTTCATCTAAGTAAAGCAATTTTGTTCTAGTGACAAATTCAAAAGTTCTTTGTGGATAGCTATATACATTTATGCATTTCAGGTATAGATTAAACATATATTACATAAAATAAAGTAAGAGGAAGTTGAGGTGAAAGTTTATAAGCTATACACCTGACTACTAAAGAACTTGCATGAGTGAGAACTGTGAGATTTTTTTATTAAGAGCTACATGAGGATAAAGAACACCTTGCTCATCCTGGAATTTTAGAAAGCTTTATAAATGAAACATTTGAAAGTAAAAGTGAAAATGAGAAAGCTATCAGATTTAAAACTGTTTATAAGTACTCAAAGACATGTGAAGGAATATACAGTGGTCTAGAATTATTGAAAAAAAGTTGTATAGCATCATCTTTTCCATGGCTGGACTAAAATGCACAAAAAACATTTTACTAACCTTCCCATGTAACCCTCTTTGTCTTCTTTTAAAATCAGACTTCTTTTTAAATTAAATATATATATATATATATATATATATATATATATATATATATATATATATACATAGACACATGTATACATATACATATGCATATACTAACATATACATATACACATTCCTCATTTCTTCAGTGGGTAAAATGTTTCTTGCATATATGTATTTCCAGAGCTGAGGAAATGGTATTAATAGCCCAATAGCATCATCTGCCCTTGTATTATTGCTCCAACTTTCAGAATTTTGTAGTTGCTGGGAGTGTTTTGTTTTGTTTTGTTTACAATTGGAATACATTTATTTTTGCCCTAAAAGTTTGTGAAATTTTATGCACATTTAAACTGCCTGTACCTATCAAGTAGATTAGCCATTTATTATTATTATTATTATTATTATTATTATTATTATTATTATTATTATATATTTGTGACTGAATGCTTCATGAGAAATTTAAAACTACAACTGTGATTAGACCTAGCGATTTTTAAACTTGAGAAAGCAGCCTCAAGTAAACTGATCACAAACATATATGTGTGCGTGCATGTGTGTGTGTAAACACTTATTATAATATATTATTTTATTGTATGTATGTATATATATATATATATATATATATATATATATATATATGTGTGTGTGTGTGTGTGTGTGTGTGTGTGTGTGTCTGTGTGTCTGTGTCTGCTCATTTGGGGACATTAACATAGATCAAAGGATGTGATGAAATTTTGCATAACAGATAATGTACAGGAAAGATTTGGCAGATAATCATTAAAGAGTCAGAGAACATAAGAGATACTAGTCATAGAGTATCATAGCTTCTGTTTTGTTATGGACAATTTTATATTGTGAATGAGACATCCAAATAAAGAAAAAGAATGTTACAAAGTTGTTTAAAATAAGCATTTGAAATGTAAATGAAGAAAATATGTAATTAAAAAAAGATTTAAAAAAAACCAAACTAAACAAAAAAGCATGTGAAACTTGGTCTTACCATATGTACTGGCTGGTTTTGTGTGTCAACTTGACACAGGCTGAAGTTATCACAGAGAAAGGACCTTCAGTTGGGGAAATGCCTCTATGAGATCCAGCTCTAAGGCATTTTCTCAATTAGTGATCAAGGGGGGAGGTCCCCTTGTGGGTGGGACCATCTCTGGGCTGACAGTCTTGGGTTCTATAAGAGAGCAGGCTGAGCAAGCCAGGGGAAGGAAGCCAGTAAGAAACATCCCTCCATGGCCTCTGCATGGGCTCCTGCTTCCTGACCTGCTTGAATTCCAGTCCTGACTTCCTTTGGTGATGAACAGCAGTGTGGAAGTGTAAGCTGAATAAACCCTTCCCTCCCCAACTTGCTTCTTGGTCATAATGTTTGTGCAGGAATAGAAACCTTGACTAAGACACTATATTACCTTCATCCAAAATGAAACTATTGGAATTTCTGTTCTTAGCTGTGTGTGTGTGTGTGTGTGTGTGTGTGTGTGTGTGTGTGTGTGTGTGTGAGTGTGAAAGGGAGTGAGTGGGTAGGAAGGGCAAGGTGAGGGAGAGGGAGAAATGCAATCTGGAATGCATATAGACTAGACTTATAGCAGAATTTTCCCTACCCAATTAATTTAAATATTAATGTAACAAGAAGCCTGTGATTGGACAGGGAAAAGGGAGGTGGAGCAAAGAGTTTCAGAGACAGGGAAAAAGAAGGAAAGGGAGAAAGGAAGAAAGATGAAGGAGGAACAGGATGATCCAGATACCACGTGGCTTTCAATAGCCATAGGTAGCTATGCTTATCTTATAAAGCATGGATAATTACAGGACAATTTGTCCAACTTTTCTTATCTAGGTAGAAAATTTATCTCATTATCAGTTGGCTCTGAAATTATTGTTTGGGCATCTTTTGTATTTAAAATGTATTGATATATAAATCTGATTGCATAATTATGTTTTTAGAGTTTTGATTTACTAGGTTAAGGTGATTTGTGACTGCCGACCACAGAGGGTGGATCGCTGAGAAAGAATAAGCCATTATGAGGCAGGAGAACCAGAGCTGGGAAGACTACAGTTAGGGCTAGCCTAGATACAGAAACTTCGAGACCGATGGGGCAGAGTAGCTGGGTGTAGCATGAGAACTTGCCATTCTTTTTGTTTGTTTGTTTCTTTGTTTGTTGTTTCCTCTGGAAATCAGTCTGGCAGTTCCACAGAAAATTGTACTACCAGAAGATCCAGCAATATCTCTCCTGGGCATATATCCAGAAGATATTCCAACTGTTAAGAAGGCACATGCTCCACTATGTTCATAGCAGCCTTATTTATAATAGCCAGAAGCTGGAAAAAAGCCAGATGTCCCTCAACAGAGGAATGGATACAGAAAATGTAGCCATTCTTTTTTTTATTATTTCCCACACATGGATGTATGTGGAATCAGAGCACAACTCGAGAGCATTGTTTTTCTCATTCTACAGTGTGAGACCCAGGGATGAGGTCAGAAGGCAGGCTAGATTATAAGTCCCTTTACCTAGTGAACATCTCTATAACCCTGAAACCATCTTTATAACATTTTCTACCCAATTAAAATCATACCAATTATCTATAAAATGTCTTTCTTTGGACCCAAGCAATCCTAATTTGATCAGGGTCACATCTTGACAAGTTAAAACAAGCTTTCATCAAATTGAATTAAATAATGAAAATCAACGTGCATTAAAGACTGAGAAATTATAAAATGTGGAAGAAACCTACAAGAAATAAATATTAGTCATAATCACTAAAACTGTATCTCTGACAATTAATTAATTAATCAATTAGTATAAAGGAATATCTCCACTATAATATCAAACAAATTCAGTGTATTTTTGTGTACTGCTCATATTTTTTCCAAATGCTCTTAATTTCTTTATAGTATAAAATATAAATTCTTTATCACAAAACTGAGTCTAAGCTCTACTCAATTATTAATGTTCAAAATAAAGACTGCATGTGACAAACTAAGGGTGCATATCATATTCAGCACTGAACTCTGTGACAACATAACTGAACCTGAAAGAGAGTGGTGACGGTAGATGGATCATCCCCATACCCCAATACAACACGTGAACTCTCTGTCAAGTGGATACTAAAATAGTAAAATCCACAAAGATAACAAGAAAAGTTATAAGATAAAAAAATTCTAATAGTAGGTATAACTAATATTATCTTAATTCCTTGAAATCTGCTAAGACAATAGATTGCACATGCCCGAGTATCTTAAATTCATTGTGTTGTCAATTGACTTGGATAAAATAATGATCTTTAATGAATACATAAATGCATATGTTATTTGAATAGAAAAAGTATCTGTCATAAGTAAATAATCCTGAACAGATAAAAATATTTTGACAGTAACAAACATTGATAGATGTATTACAAAATTATGCATATTTCAAAAGTAATCTCAAATTTAAACTTTGAAAGTTAGAATTTTGGGGGTTGAAACAGGAGAAATTTTGTGAGTTAAAGGCCAGTGAAGGATACTTCAAGATCTCAGGCAAGCTTGAGCTATGTTTTGATATTCTTTCTATCTTAGACAACCTTGGTAAATTAATTAAATAATTTAATAAATAATAAATCTTCAAAGATATTAGACACTATGCTAATTTTACTCCTCATGTCAAGCAGGAAACAAATATTAATACAAAGACAATTACACCTTGTTATATGTAATAAGTTTATATGTTATAATAGGATTATTGCTTATTTTACTTTGAAATGCCTTCTGTCAAACTAACTCAAAATCTAAGCAGATTACTATTTTTATATTGAATCAAATAATTAGAATATAGGAGAAATGATCTATGTACTGTCACATAGAATTTAGGAAAGAAGTAGACTTAGGCAACTGTGCCCTTCGATAAATATTAAGGAACAGTATCAATAGGTGCAGAATGAGGCAAATGGTAATAGAGAGCAATCCCTTAGTGGTGGTTTGACTAGTGGCTGCAGTGATAAGTATATTGCAGCATTTTTGCAAGAATTGAATGTAGTCGGAGAGGGAAAAAGCCCTGAGAGATACTCATTAGAGACATGTTTTGGTTTTTTGGAGCAAAGGTGATGAATTGTCTGATAGAAATTGATGACATAATATAGTAATAACAGCAACATGGAATAATGACTGAATCTTTGATTAAGTTCTTAAGGAAAAATTATTTCCTGTACTTTAAAGCCAGGGAATGAAATATGTATAAGCTATGCAACATATTGCAAGTAGCGGTCCTGAATATGAAACTTGAAAACTATAGCTATTTTTAATTTGTAATTATATATGTGGATGTGTGTTTGTATATGCGAATGTGCATACAAGTGCAGGGGCTCATGAAAACCAGAAGTGTTTTATCTCAGGGTGAAGACAAAGGAAACTGTGAATATGACTGCTAGGAACTGAACTTGGGTCTACTGAACATGTCCGGAAGCCCTAAAATCTGAATCTTTAAAGCATTGTTTGGGTCATTATTTTTCTCCTCAGTATCTCTTTTTAGAAAAACATGTCAATAACAAAAAAAAAATGTTAAAAGAGCATGAAAACAACAATATAAGACAAGTATCAGGCAAATTACAGGTGTTGGATTATTAAGACTACCTGTTTGTCTTCCTGTGATAGAAGAAACAGGGAGATAAAAGGATTTTGAACTATTTTAGAAATTATTCTACATGAGTCATTGGGGTTTTAGATGCAAAATCAAGAAAGGAAAAATGTGAACACCATTAATTGCTCTTTTTTCCCAGGATGATAACCTTTTGAATTAGCTCCTTTAAAAAGTACAATATAATCTACTACTATTTACAGGTGTTAACTCATTCCATTCAATGCGATTGATGGGTAATGGCCCACGCTCCTAGCTCAGCTCTAAGGAGACTTTAGTTGCATCAGCAGATGTCGTTGTGCCCATTATCTTCACTGTAGAAACTATAGCTCCTATATCCCTAGAGCTCTGAAGGGAAGACAAGAAAGGGATCTCAGTCCTACCTCCCTACCTGGAGCTGAAGCATGAAGCAGTTTCCCTAATCAGTCTCCAAACAGGTATGAATGAGACATTATCTTCTTATGCTATCAATCTCCTAAGTTGATAGGGAGCAACTGGTGATTAAAAACACTTAAAGTAAAAACATTCATGTGAATGAATGAGATTTGTTTATCAAGAACTACTGCATAATTAATACTTGACAATTATATAGAGAACACTAGTTTTCTAATTTATAAAGTTTTGTATTAAAAAATGTGTGCTTAAACAAACAAACAACAAAAAGACAAGGACTCAGAGACAAGTGAGGGAGACAGAAAAAAAGGAAAAAAAAAAACACAGCATAAAATCCAAAAGTATCCTCCCTCTTTGACAATTTAGAGAAAAAGAGACAAATGCAGACAAACTTGTCTATTCTATGATAAAAGCTGTATGTTTTAACTAGGATATATATATATATATATATATATATATATATATATATATATATATATATATATATATATTTCTAATTCTAACCACCGTCCTTCAGTAAAGAAATCAACAATATTGAAGCACCTTCTTTTGAAACATTCTTACCGATATTTGGAACTACACATTACCCTCAGAGCAGCCTAAAATACTTTCCCCCTTTTCTACTGTGTACTCTCTTAGCCCTTACAGTCCTCATTTTCACTAGCTGTCTTAGCTATCATCACTGATATTGGAATGAAACACCATGATCACCAAACTTGGGGAGGAAAGGGTTTGTTTGGCTTAGACTTCCACATCACTCTTCACCATCAAAGAAAGTCAGAACAGCAACTCAATAGGGCAGGAATGTGGAGATAGGAGTACATGCAATGGCCATGGGAGGAGGGCTTCTTCCTGACTTGCTTCTCATGGATTTCTCATCCTTTTTGCTTGTGGCATCCCAGTCCATGAGCCCAGGGTAGCCCCATCCAAAATGGGCATGTGTCTTCCACATCAATCATTAATTAAGAAGATATATACAGGCTTGCCTACAGCCCAGTTTTATGAAAATGTTTTCTCAATTTAGTTTTCCTATTCTCCAATGATCCTAGCTTGTGACCAGTTGACCAGACAGCAGTTCAGCTTAGTAAACTCATACCACATATTAAGAATAGTCATATGACTGTGTACACATCAGTGATAGACAGTGGTGGTAATCTCAGTCACTGAGGGAAAAAAAAGGGATCTTGAAGGAAATGTTACATCAAGGACAATTAATGTAATTGTCTTATACTATGTTTTCTTTAGAACAAAGGGTTATAATAAGCTATTTTAATTCATTAATAAGAGAAATATACTAACAAAGACTAAAATGGCTAGGGTACAGAAAGTCTCAGAACTACATGTTCTGTTTCTATAATACTCCATGCCACATGGTGCTTTTCTCTCACCATATATCCTAGTAGACTTCTCCTGTCCTTCATAAAGCTCTGTGCTGGGCCCCATGTGCCTCCACAATACTCCAAGCTAAGCTGATTTTGTCCTCCAAGATTCTCTGTTCTGGAACTCACCTGGTCCCCAAAGATATCTTCTCTGGTCCATGATTTTTCATCACATATCATTTTGAAATCAATGGGCTTATTTTCTTGTACCAGGGTATTCAAATCTACATTGTAATTTATCTAAGCATTCATTTTACCCTATGCTTTCTCCCAATGGTGTTAAATATAACCTTTCTTTTCCCAATATTTTCTACCAACTTGATAGAAAACTGTTCCTATGCTGAAAACAAATTCTGAAATTAAACATGAAGGAAGAAACATCAAATACTTTCCTAAAATATTAAAAATATCATACTAAGCATATAGGCCTGTGAAGGAGGGAGAGAAAGTAGATGTTTATTATCCCTGAAGTGTTAAAAGTTGAAAATACAGATAACTGGAAATAATTGAATAAAGAATATTTTTGTGTAGTCTAAAGCAGCAGGTAAATATAGCTCCAAATTTGATTTTCTAAAGAGTATCTGTATTTACCTACTTCACCGAGCCATAATGAGAACCAATACATAGTAGAAGAATTTGAAAATGTCAAATGGCATCCACATTTTGATTTTCCTTCTTCTTAGGCTTCTTATGTTCATGAATTGAATCTTGGTTATTCCAAAATTTTGGACTAATATCCACTTATCAGTGACTACATACCTTGTTTGTTCCTTAGTGACTTAGTCACCTCACTCAAGATGATATTCTCAAGTTCCAATGTGAATTTCATGAAGACATTGGTTTTTAATGCGAATACTCCCTTTTGTAAATGTACCACATTTTCTGTATCCATTTGTTTGTTGAGGGACAACAGGGTTGCTTCCAGCTTCTGACTATTATAAATATGGCTGCTATGAACATAGTGAAGCATGTGTCCTTATTACATGTTAGAGCATCTTGGTGTATATGCCTAGGAGTGGTATAGCTGAGTCCTCAGATAGCACTATGCCCAATTTTCTGAGGAACCACCAGACTGTTTTCCAGAGTGGTTGTACCAGCTGGCAATCCCACCAGCAATGGAGGAGCGTTCCTCCTTCTCCACATCCTTGCCAGCATCTGCTGTCACTTGAGTTTTTGATCCTAGCCATTCTGACTGGTGTGAGGTAGAATCTCAGGGTTGTTTTGATTTGCATTTCCCTGATGACTAAGGATGTTGAATATTTCTTTATATGTTTCTGATCCCTTCAACTCTCCTTGACTGAGAATTCTCTATTTAGCTCTTCCCCAGGTTTTAATACAGTTATTTGGTTCTCTGGAGTATAACTTCTTTAATTATTTGTATATATTGGATATTAGCCCTCTATTGGATGTAGGATTGGTAAAGATCTTTTCCCAATCTGTTGGTTGCTGTTTTGTCCTATGACAGTGTTGTTTGCCTTAGAGAAATTCTTACAGGAGGAAATATGGAGACAAAGTGTGGGGCAGAGACTGAAGGAAAGGCCATCTGGAGACTGCCCCACCTAGGGATCAACCCCATATATGACCATCAAGCTCATATATTATTGTGGATGCCTGGAACTGCTTGCTGACAGGAGCCTGATATAGCTGTCTCCTAAGAGCCTCTGCCAGAGCCTGGCAAATACAGAGGAGGAAGTTCTGAGCCAACCATTGCAGTGAACTCAGGGGTCCTGATGGAGCAGTTGGAGAAGGGTCTGAAGGAGCTGAAAAGGTTACAGCCCCATGGAGGCAACAACAGTGTCAACAGGCCAGATCCCCCAGAGCTTCTGGGAACTAGACCACCAACCAAAAGATACACATGGAGTGACTCATGGTACTGGCCACATATGTGGCAGAAGATGGATTTGCTGGACATCAGTGGGAGAAGAGGCCTTTGGACCTGAGGGTGTTCAATGCCCCAGTGTAGAGTTATGCTAGGGTGGGAAGATTGGGAGTGGGTAGGTGAGGGAGCACTCTCATAGAGGGAGGGAGAGGGGGGATGAGATGGGGAGTTTCTGAAGAGGAGACCTGGAAAGGGGAAAATATTTGAAATGTAAATAAAGAAAATATCCAAGAAAGGAAAAAAAAAAGAAAAGAAAAAGAAAAAGAAAAAGAAAAAGAAAAAGAAAATGTCAAATGGCATTGTAAAATGCCATTTTGGAAAAGTGGCCAAAGGACAAGATGTCACTTGATTTATTCATGAAGTAGTTTAATGAAAATAAATTATAAATGGAGTCTATTCTAAAGTGTTAGACACATTGACAATTGCCTTATATTTTCTTTCTCAACGTCTAGTGGTTACTTAATGTACACATAGCAGCAGTTATAATTAAAGGTAGATTTATCCATTTAGTATTTTTTAAAGAAATGCTGTTATTAGTATCCAGTCACAACATATTCTTGAACTTTGTTGTTTCAAGTATACAAAGCATGATTGCCCTATGACATATAACAAAGTTATAGAACTTGAATTTACAAAAGAAAAAGTAAGATTGTTCAGATATTGTTCTATGGTGCTGAAAGATATGAGTGGTCTACCTGTGAGAGACAGTGCATCACCCTAAAAGATCCAGAAGGCGTCCTTAAAAATAAGCACAAATATCTAATGTTAGTGCACAAGAAGAAAAAACCAGAATTGAGCCAGTATTTATAAGGAAGTCATGTATTCATGAGTGTGAGTGTCTCACAAAATGCTTGACTGAGTCTCCCATTAACTCTCATCCTTCTCTTTCTCTTTTTATCGCCTCCTTTTCCCTGCATAGAATATAATGTGATCAGTAGGGAAAGTGATGCTTCATAAAACTAACCAGATTGTTATTCTAAAATTTGCTATCACTGTAGAGGCACACAGGTCCACAACAGTCTTCATTAAGCATAGTAGGTGAAACTACTCATGGGCTTATCTTGAAGCCATAATTAGATAGTTTGACAGTGTCTAGTCAGAGCAAACATCACATACTCTTCCTTACTTTTATACTCTTAGATGAGTTTTACAATCAAATCACATTGATTTTTATGTGGTGTTAATGATTAATTATGAATCTATCTTAAGTGTCCTAGTCAATCATTCTTTGAAAACAATAACATTTACTAGCAATAAGCTACAAAATCTAGTGACTAATTTTTCTCACTATGCTGCAGTATATATAATAGAGTTCTGTCCATCTGTCTTATTAGTCACCACTGTTGATATATGCATATTTACATGAATATATAAAAAGGTTATTTCTATAGTTGATCTCTCAAAGCAGAAAGGAGAATAAACTATGTTTTGTATAATCTCTCCAGTGATGAATTGTATTTTTATCATTATAAATAACCTTGTACTGAATACTATATATATATATATATATATATATATATATATATATATATATGACCATCATGATTGAACTGATATGTTTTATTTAAAGATATCATAATTTTTTCCTAAAACAATTATATTTCTATGGAGCATTTGTGTCATGTATGTTTTAATTTTGAGGATTCTACTTGTGAAAACGAAGGATTCAGTGGCCCTGAGAGCAAAGTGTTTGGCCTCCTGATTTTACTGCATGATGAGAAGATGAAGTGAGAAAGAAAATACAATCTGCCTTTAAACACAAATAGCTTTAAAACAAACAAACAAAAAAAGCATGGTCATAGTACTCACTGTAATGTTTTTGCTTTGCCTGTAGCTAACACTTAGCAGACTGTTTGATGTTTGTAGCTGCTTTTACAGTCAAAGGCAGCTTTCTCTCTTGCACATTCTGCTCTTCTTTTATTCCCACAGTTTCTGGCATCAGGGTGCCCTAAGGAAATGCATTTTTAAAGTAAGAATTATTGCAATACTTTTGTTCTTATTGAGGAACAACTTGTTCAGACGGTGTTTTCAGAGTTGCATTATAAGTCAAAGAATAAAAGAAAAGAGGCCCCTGGCCTGAGAGTGTCAGCCTTGTCATAAAGAGTTTCTATGTTTCTGAAGTCCACAGCACAACAGAAGTGATCCTCTCAGACTTGAGAAAATCTGCTCCTAACGCCCTATAACTCCTAACGCCCACATAACTCTGGGGTTATGTTCTGAATGGCAGAAAGCATGATAATTGCAGTTTCCCTTTACCTATGTACAGTTTTCAGTATTGACAAGCACCAATGTTGCTTTATTTTTATTTTTGTAGCTATGATAAAAACCAGGGAAAGAAGCAACTTGGGGAGTGAAAGGTCTTATAATTTCACAGTCATTGTCCATCACTGAAAGAAGTCAAGACTAAAACTCCGGCAGCAGGAGAAGCAGGGACCATGGAAGAGAACTGCTTACTAGCTTGCTACCTCTGGCTTGCTCAGGTATTTTTCTTACACAATCCAGATTTATGTGAACAAGGGTAGCAATACCCATAGTGTGTTCAATCTCTCTGTATCAATTAACAATTAAGAAAAGACTACAAAGGCAACCAGAAATGGAGCATAATAGATGCAGCTCCTCAACTGGAGTTCCTCTTTCCACGTATGTCCAAAGTTATCCATCCAAAATACTAATTTATTTATTTTAATTTCCAAAGAAAAACACTGAATCCAATATTTCTGCTCTATGAATACATAATGCAGGATTTTTTCCCCTGATCTTTGGACAATAAGGTTATCAAAGCCCAGGGTGAGAAAATACTTTTCTGTTTGTTTTTTTTTCTTCTTTTTATATTGGATAAAATTAAAATAAATTATTCATCATACCATTGCTATCATAGCAGTGGGGGATGGGTACCTGGGGATAGCCAGCAGCAAGTCTCAGATGCTAGGAAAGCAAGAGGCTCCCAGGTCACAAAAGGCATGAGATTAGTGGAAATGCCCAACAAGGGTGAGGGAGAGCCTGTAGAGACCATATCCAGAGGTAAGGCAAGGCCCCTGTTTGGGGGATGGTGCCATCTACTCATCTCCAAATAAATTGCTCCTGTCTAAAGGAATTACAGGGAGAAAGAATAGAGCATAGACTGAAGAAAAAGCCATCTAGAGACCATACCTCCTGATGATCCATCCCTTATATAGATGCCAAACCTAGACACTATTTCAGATGCCAAGAAGGGCTTGCTGACAGGAACCTGATATAGCTATCTTCTGAGAAGTTCTGCCAGAGCCTGACAAATACAGAAGGTGGATGCTAGCAGCCAACAATTGAATTGAGCACAGGGTCCCCAATAGAGAAGTCAGAGAAAGAACTGAGGGAGCTGAAGGGGTTTGCATCCCCATAGGAAGAACAACAATATCAACCAACCAAACATCCCAGAGCTCCCAGGGACTAAACCACCAACCAAAGAGTACACATGGAAGGCCCCATGACTCCAGCAGCATATGTAGCAGAGGATGTCCTTGTCTGACATCAATGAGAGGAGAGGTCCTTGGACCTGTGAAGGCTTGATGCTCCAGTATAGAGGAATGCCAAGGTGGTGAGAAGGGAGGGAGTGGGTAGGATGGGCATCCTCAGGAGCGGGGGGGGGGGATGGTATAGGGAGTTTTCAGGGGGAAAACTAGGAATGGGGATAACAATTGAAATGTAAATAAATAAAATATCCAATAAAAAACTCAGATGATATCCTTTTGTTGGAGTTTTCTAAAGAAATAGAACCAATAGCATATCATATAAACCAATTTTTCTCTGTATAGAATGCATATATATATATATATATATATATATAATTTTACATACATATATATGAATAGAACTACTCACACTTTTGTTTGTGTTTATATAAAATATAAATATAGATTTATGCAAACATTTATGTATGTATGTATGCGTATGTATGTGTGTATGTATATAGATGGAGAGGTAGGCAGGCAGACATAGCCAAAAGAGACAGAAAACAGAAAGACAGAATAATAAATAGAAACTAATAGAGATAGAAATATAAGTATCCCACCATCTAATGCCAGCTGGCTGGAGACACAGGGGAGCCCTTGTGGTTTTACTTTTCAGACTTGACACTTGAGAACAAGGATGGCCTGTGCCATTTGATCTAGTTAAGAAGTGAAAAATCTCCAAATTCAGGAAGAGCTGAATATTCAGTCTGAATTCTATGGCAGAAAAGACTCATGTGTTAGCTTAGGCAATGAGAAAGGAAGAGTTCTCCTCCGTAACCTCTCCATTTTATTGATTTGATGGCATGAACTCACCTTAGAAAAGCATATTTGATTTTCTGTGTCTACAAACACAAATGTTAGTTCATGCAGAATCATCCCCTCTCAGATGAACCCAGAATAAAGACTGGCAAAATATCAATGCATTTCATACTCACTCAGACATACTTGGAATATTCTGATGCCCTGGGGCACTCAAGAATTTTTTTTTTTTTAAATGAGACATAGTCTGTTCAATTTCATGAGCCTTTGATGAGTTGAAGCATTGGTTTGCTGACTATCTTCTGTGTATAAAAGGTACAACACTCCAAAATGGTGAAATATTGTCAACACAGGGAGAATTAAAGCAAACCAACATTGCCTTACCCTACCTTTCTCTTACTGTCTCTGTGTCTCTCCCTGTTTCTATACTATATACATAAACAACACAATATATAATTATGTGAAATGCTACTCTCTCTTTCCCTCTGTTTCTGTCTGCAAATTTCCATTCCTTATCCTAGTTATTTATTAGTCATGTTTCAGTGACACAATAGAACATTATTATGTGTAAGAAATGTAGCTGTTATATATTGTATCTTGTCAATGGGCCTGGTGATTTTGATATCCCTTGTGATGGTCTGGAACTGGTGATAAGGAAACAAGAACAGGAATGGGTAGTGTGGGAAACAGCAATATTGTTAGTTGTCTTGGATGCCAAAGTAATACAAAACATGTCTTCTCTGTAAATCTAAACTTTGAAAGTGTGTATGGTCAATGCAATTTTCAGTTAAAATAGATGAGATTCATTTGGAAAGATGCCATTTGTTTAACTCGATCTGCATGGTGAGTGTGTAACCAAAATAGGAGTGTAAAAGATACTAAGGAGGATTTTCATTCGAAAGATATAGATTGTTATTCTTTCCTAATAAAAGGAAACATTAAAATGGATGCAGAGTGAAAAATATACTGTGTACATCTTTTTTGCAAGATGTGTAAAGATCATGTGATGGGTCTCTAATACTTTATATGAGGAACTTGATCTTCTAAAGGAATTACAACCAACGTAAATATCTTTTCTTTTTATTGAATATTTTATGTATTTACATTTCAAATGCTATCCCCTTTCCTGATTTCCCTTCTGGATCCCCCTCTCCCATCCTCCTTCCCCCTGCTTCTATGAGGATGCCCCTCCTCCCACACTCACTGCCCTGGCATTCCCCTACACTGGGGGAATCTAGCCTTCACAGGACCGAGGGCTTCTCACGGGGTCCCCAGTAGAGGAGTTAGAGAAAGGACAGAAGGAGCTGAAGGGGTTAGTATTTTTTCAAAGACGGTTTTTATGAGATCATTTTGGTCATCCATTCTTCATGGATATCTGGATTTTTATAGTAGGACCAGAAAAGGAAGCAATACTTAACTTCTAAGTACAAAGCAATGGATTCCACACACTAGGCATTTAACCAAGGCTTCCAGATTTCCATTTGTCTTTTCTTAAATTCAAGTGTACAGCTGAAAGCTAAAGGTCACTTTATTTACCAAAAGCAAAATGTCAACAACCATTCCCTCTTCTGCCTTCTCAAATCAGTATGCATGAACTGCCTTTGCAATACTCTAAACCCTTCTCCACGGAGATATTAAACGAAGGCATTAATCCATACAAAATATGTTAATTCCTGCTCTACTCAGCCCAGAGGAAGAGAAAGATAATGTGTCTGGAATCAAAACGTTGTGTCTAAATAATCCTTTCATAAGTCTTACTGAGCATGCGTCCCTGGGCATAAGGGTAGCGATTCTGTAAGATCTGACTTGGAAAATACAACTTTTGGATTGGCTGTTGAGACAACGAATGCCTTTGTAAATAAATAAAATCACTGCTTCTCATTTTTCACCGACCATACATGTGGTAAAAATTTTACTCTAAGAGTTATTTCTGTTAAGTACAATGGGATCCTGTAATATTTTGACCTTATTGCCCTCTACAAGTTAAAATTCTAGGACTGGTGAGCTAGCTCAGTGGGTTAAAGTGTGTGCTCCAAAGCTGACACTGATATTATAAAGGATACCTGCGTTGTGGCACCCCCCAAATGAACACATACATGAAATACTTATTTCTTAAAAAGTTAAAATCTATGAGCTGCAGTGACTAGGTGAAATTGTTAGTGCATGCATAGTCTGTGGCTATGAGGGGACTATCTGTAGGAAGCTTTCTAGGTCTATGCTAATGCAAGTACACTGAGAATATAATGTTCAAGCAGCTGAACAGTTAAAAGATTAATGTTGGTACTAGAATCTGTGTGTGATGTGGACATTGAAAAATTGTAGTAGTTTGAATAAGATGCCCCAAGAGGGTCATATAATCCAAATTTTGCTCATCAGAAAATGGCAAATGATATAAAAGATTACAAAGATTATGAGATATGGCCTTATTGGAGGAGGTGTGGCCTTATTTGAGACCTGTGTCAGTGGGAATGCACTTTGAGGTTACAAAAGCCCATGCCAGGTTCTGTACTCCCCTCTTCCTTTTCCTTCTTCCTCTCCTCTCTCCCCTTCTCTTCTCCTTTCCCCTTTCCCTTACCCTCACCTACTTCCTCTCACTACAGAGCAAGATACAGCACTCAGAACCTGCTACAGGGCCTTCCTGACAGCATGCTCTCTGCCATGATAATGAACAACATTTCTGAAACTGTAAGCAAGCTTCTTTTTTTTTTTTTTTGAGATTTATTTTATTTTATTACATGTAAGTATACTGTAGCTGTCCTCAGACACTCCAGAAGAGGAAGCCAGATCTCGTTACGGATGGTTGTGAGCCACCATGTGGTTGCTGGGATTTGAACTTATCACCTTCGGAAGAGCAGTCGGGTGCTCTTACCCGCTGAGCCATCTCACCAGCCCCCGATTTTTTTGTTTGTTTGTTTGGTTGTTTTTTTTTTTTTTTTTTTTTTTTTTTCGAGACAGGGTTTCTCTCTATAGCCCTGGCTGTCCTGGAACTCACTTTGTAGACCAGGCTGGCCTCGAACTCAGAAATCCGCCTGCTTCTGCCTCCGAGTGCTGGGATTAAGGCGTGCGCCACCACGCCCAGCTTGTAAGCAAGCTTCTAATTAAATGATTTCTTTCACAGGAGTTGCCAAGGTTATGGTGTATTTTTACAGCAACAGAACAGTAACTAAAACAGGACTCAACAGGAAAGAATGTCATATGCGATCATTGTTTGAGAACCACACCAGGACACACAGGACCTTTTCTCTGGTCTGTTATCAAGGAAGAAATCCTGCAGAGGGAGAGGTTGGTTGCTGGAGTGAAGTTTGCAGGTGTTGTTAGAAATTAAGTTCCAATTCTTAGATACATGTGTGACAAGTAAAGGTACCTGTGTTACTCCCATTTCTCTGGCTTTTGTGGAAGATTGTAAATAAACTTGCTTCTCATTGTGACTCACAGGTAATAATCTTTAAAACCTTATTTTAAAAATAAGACTGCTGGAAAAAAATGGGGCTCATGGGGAAAATAAGATTGGGAACAGATCACTCCAAATGTAATGAAAAGAGAATTCTAATGAGACAATTATAATCTAAAGAATAATGGCATAATTAGAGAAGATGAATTAAATTCAATAAAAAGAAACAAACAAAATAACCCAATCATTAAAATGTCAGGTTTTGCTTTAAAAGGTAAAAGGAAAACAGTTAAGAAAATAGATACAAAAAAAAAAAAGTAAAATGATTTTATTTTTTAAAAGACCAGAATAGCTGAATTCGGGAACAAGGTCAAAATGCATTCAGATCAGGACAGTGATTTGCAAAATAGAACAAGTTGTCCATTTGAGCCATGGGAGTGGAATGCATTTATTTGCAGTGTTCAACTAATACAACAAACATAGCAAACAAACAAAACAAAAACAGTATGAAACAAACAAATAAAAACAAACAAACAAACCCTTAGAAAAGGAGCATTTCAGCTGTGACCTTTTCAGTCATGGTAACACAGTTCCATTGTCATCAAGCATAGGAGAGCTTGCTCACATTCCCCATACCCTCCATGCCACTGAAATGGCTGCTGAGAAGGTTAACTGGTGGCAGATTCTGGAAAGAGATTCTCTGAGGGACATTACCTGACTTCCCACACTTGCTTGCCCACTCTTTGCTCACATTAAATACTTCTTAACTAAGTTTCCCATGCAATTCCTAAATTCCAAAAACAAAACAAAGCAAAACAAAACCCTGTAAGGTTTTGAGCTGTCGTGAGGATTGGATTTTTTTAAAAATCATTTTATTTGATAAAATTTCAAATGATATCCCTTTTCCCAGTTACCCCTTCACAACCCTCCCCATCCTGTCTCTTCTCTCCACCCTACCCTTTGCCTCTATGAGGGTGCTTCTTCACCTACTCACCCACTCCCACCTCACTGCTCTAGCATCCTCCTAAGCTGGACATCAAGCCTCCACAGGACCAAGGGTCTCCCTCTCACTGATATGAGACAAGGCCATGATCTGCTACATAAATATCTGGAATCCTGGCTCCCTCTATGGATACTCTTTGGATGATAGTTTAGTCCCTGGGAACTCCGCAGTCTCCAGTTAGCTGATATTGTTCTTCCTGTGTGGGTTACAATCCCTTTCAGCTCTTTCAGTCCTTCCCTTAGCTCTTCCATTGTGGTCCCCATGCTCAGTCCAATGGTTGGCTGTATCTGCATTTGTATTGGTCAGATGCTGATAGAACCTCTCAGAGAACAGCTATACGGGGCTCCTGTCAGCAACCTCTTCCTGAGATCAGTAATAGTGTTGGGGTTTGGTATCTGTACATGGATGGATCCCTAGGGAAGGTGGTTTCTGGTCGGCCTTTCCTTCAGTCTTTGTTCCATTTACTTGTCCCTGTCTTTTCTTTGAATTTTTAGGGTACCAAAGCTTTTAGGGGGTCAAACTTTGGTTCTTTAGGTTTGCCACATTACTATTGACTTTATTATTAGAAAAACTGTACAATGTTTACTTTAAATGGAGTATTCTTTGATCAGAATCTGTGTTGTGTTTTTATCTATTAATTATCTACTTGATGTTTAAATGCACTATTTTATTGTTTCTCATGATTAATTGGAATAAAGGGTAAACAAAGATGTTGATGAAAGAAAACTAGTTACCCAAAGGCTGAGCTAATAATTTTCAGAAACAGAATGTAAGTCTAGTACTGCTTTTCTCTGACATTTATATTATTTTCCCTGTGTTGGTCTTGTGTTAAATGATAGCTTTGTCTCATTCACGTTCAGTATTAAGTTGTATTCCTCCAGAAATTTAAGTAGCAGTAAATATGTTATTCACTTCAGTGACACTTAGGGAGCTTATAGAAAATTACAGTATGTTTTAAAATGACAAATATTTGTTTAAGGTTTTAAGAAACATCTCTAGTTTTGGAATGAGGAGTGATGTTCATATAAATGATTCCGTTTTATAAATTCACATTCATGGAACCACTCAAAATATTCTGCAAGAATCATCTATAGAAAGCATTCTCTTTCAATGGCATCTCTTATCACATAGTTTTTAGCACTACTTATGAGGTGAACTGGTAAAACTTCTTGTAGTAATAAGAATGGCTCATCAGAGTTGCTAAGAGCTTTGCAAAATGTTAAGAATCTTTTGAATCCTCATATACTATGTCTTTATGAAAATCTTCAAAGTTTGTATAACGCATTATTTCTCATCACCTGGAACACAGTGGAACACTTAGTTTATTGTTTATATGGTTTGACTATTCTCCCATGAAGAACCTGCAGAAAGATGCCTTCTTTTTTTTTTCCTTGCATGTAAACAGACTGGAAACTAAGTCCATGTAGGGCACTGGGGACCCATTGTTAGTCTTCTCAAGATTTGTATTTACTGTCTTAACACTCATGGTGACAGTATTGGGAGGTTGGGACACAGAAGGGTGTTTATGGTACTCTGATGATTGGGATTAGTGTCATTATAACAAAGATTGGATAAATTGAAGATTGCCTTGACATTGAAAGGTACAATGAAAGCTATCTATGATCCAGGAAGCAGGTTCTCATTGATAAGTAGTTTCTCAAGGTTATCTAATGTAAGTGGAAGACTTTATATCCCTCATATCCAAGAGGACATACTTAGGATTGCATTTACACACTCAATCTGAGATAAGAGTTCTTATATTACTGTATAAACAGAAAGAGCCTACACTGGCTTACAAGCTGCTGGGGTAAGTATATGAATCTTAATACAGTATTGACAGAAAATAATACCCAATCAAGAATAAGCTAGTTCTCCTTTCTTGGAGTCATGAAGTAATTAAAGTTGTTATATACAGCTGATGGCATTTTGACATAGTAATTAGAGAGTACTCTTAAAATTGATGTAGTTTCTAGTTGTTATATTTTAAATGAGTGCTTTTAACTTTACATTAGAGAAGACATCTGTCCACATCTTCCTGTGGTGTATTTTATTTGTTTTGACATCTAATGAGATATGATTTGTCAACGTGTCATAAGGAACATTGTCAGGTCCAGAATGCCTCTCTGCCATGCATATTATTCATCTTTCCTTCCCTTCTAACTCCTGACAACTTCTGATCAGTTTAGCATAAGCATATCACTGATACAATTGGGACGCATGGGCTTCTCAGACTGAACTGTTTTATTCAGTAATATGTACATTGTTTCCCTATAAATTCACATAGATTTGTGATGCATTTGCTTTAAGAAATAAATTACATCCTGGTGACTGGATGAACCAAAGAGTGTTCTCCTAAATTACAACTTATTTGCTTCTTAGTTTGTACATTTGTGGATAATTTTACTGCAAAACACTGGAAAGGTTTATAGATAAACAAATTTTCAGCTTGTTTAGCTACATGTCAGTTATTGTGATTCTTACTCCTATGGTGAAATGATGCTAAATTTTTCATAAAATCTTTTAAATGTCTCCTAATGTGTCAAAACTCTCTGAGATTCAGTCCTGTGATGCATGGTCCATATCTCCACATCATTTCCATCATTTTGTATTGTAAATGCTCAGTATTTTTACTGTTCTAGCAGGAGTACTGGTATAGCTCATTGCATTAACTTTCATTTAAATGATCATATAATCAAAGGGGTACCTTTATTAGCTTACTTTCATCGATATACCATCTTCAGTGAAATATTTGATAGAATACTTGATATATTTTTATTGGCATCATTGTTAAATTTAAGATGTTTATATACTTAGAGATTTTTACTAATTTGGTTTTTGGTAAATTCCATCTTTTTTTCCAACTTTTATTAGATATTTTCTTCATTTACATTTCAAGTGTTATCCAGAAAGTTCTCTATACCCTCCCCCCTCCCGGCCCTACTCCCCTACCCACCCGCTCCCACATCTTGGCACTGGCGTTCCCCAAATTTCATCTTTTAATCTGTTATTGCATATGATAGTGTATTGTAAGTGACAAAATTACTCATCTCTTCGAGGTCCAGTATATCTATAATTTATTTCACAAAATAAACCATTGGTTATGTGACTACAGGCATTGTGATTACCTTGACCAATATATAGCAAGAAAGTTGGATTGGCTCACTAAGGATTAAATATATCAAACAGCGAATTCTATGCCCTATAAAAGAAGAACAGATGATTAAAAATATGACTATAATGATCACAATAAATATTTACACACATATACTTAGTATTTAAATCTATCCAAGATATTTACATTTAATATTTGATTTAGTTCTCATCAACATTTTTATTTATGAATAATAAAATATTAGACTATAGAAAATGTTAATTAGGAAAATAGAAGCTCAGAGATCCATACATCTATGTAACTTTTTTTCTATTATATCCCTTCAGCTCATATAGCTGGTCAGTATTAATAATTCTCAAATAATATTTATTGAATGGCAATAATATTATTGTTTCCTTGTATATTCCTTGCTTTTCTCTTTGCTTTACCAAAATACCTGGAAAAGTAATTTACAGAAAGAAGATTTCTTCTGAAGATATTCCATTCCAGTATGGTGGCATAGGCATGCATGCAGACTAGGGTAGAAAGCCAACTGGTGATAACATCCACAGTTAGGATGCAAAATAGGAACAGGAGCTGGATCTATAATATAAAACCTCAAGTTCTTCTGTCAGAGTCCCAACATGCTAAAGTTATAGGTAGTTCTCAACACGTTTATACAATTATGAACACAGCAATAAAAGTATCCAGTGATTTCCTCGTTGGATGGAATATGTCAAATCTGCTATCTTCAGGTTCTGGCTTAAAGCCTGATTTTCTACACCTTCATCTCACCTTTTAAAAAAACCTTTTAATTACTAAAAGCTCCAGCTAATCATTAATTATGCAACATCAATTATGCTTACATTATCGTTTCAAATAGATACAATATCTGATTGATTTGACTAAAATAGTCCCCTTGCTTCATTCTCAATTTACATAAATCCACATGCAATGAGAGATTACACAGTGATTCATTAGGAAAAAAAAAAAAGCAACAATCTGAACAACAGGAGGCTTGTTCTCACAAATTATTATCATTTTCATCAGGGAAGGGATTCCATTACAGCTGGCTTTCTCCTTTCCTCTTTCCCCTTTCCTCAAATGTGATGGAGAATTTGCAAACAATAACTTCCACAGCCTATATAGAAAAGCAGTAAAAGAGAACAAACATGTATGACCAGTTACTAGGTATCTGTCTGGAGAGAGGTTCAAATTATCTGTTGTGCTAGTCAGGTTCATGGTGTAGTCTTCAAACAAAAGCTAAGTTACAAGCAAATCAGAGGCCTTCATCTACTCAAAAGATAAACAGGCTGAGAAAGAAATTAGGGAAACAATACCCTTCACAATAGTCACAAATAATATAAAATAACTTGGAGTAACTCTAACTAAGCAAGTGAAAGATCTGTATGACAAGAACTTCAAGTATCTGAAGAAAGAAATCGAAGAAGATCTCAGAAGATGGAAAGAACTCCCATGCTCATGGATTGGCAGGATTAATATAGTAAAAATGGCCATCTTGCTGAAAGCAATCTACATATTCAATGCATTCCCCATCAAAATTCCAACTTGATTCTTCACAGAGTTAGAAAGGGCAATTTGCAAATTCATCTGGAACAACAAAAAACATAGGATGGTGAAAATTATTATCAACAATTATAGAACCTCTGGTGGAATCACTATCCCAGACCTCAAGCTTTACTATGGAACAACTGTGATAAAAAAAACTGCATGGTATTGGACATGCAGGTAGATCAATGGAACTGAATTGAAGACCCAGAAAGGAACCAATGCACCTATGGTCACTTGATATTTGACAAAGAAGCTAAAAATATCCAGTGGAAAATAAAACAGCTTTTTCAACAAATGGTGATGGCTCAACAGGCAGTTAGCATGTAGAAGAATGCAAATCAATCCATTCTTATCTCCTTGTACAAAGCTCAAGTCCAAGTGTATCAAGGACATCTACATAAAAGCAACTAATTGATGCTAATAGAAAGGAAGTGGGGAAGAGCCTCCAGCACATGGACACAGGGGAAAATTTCCTGAACAGAACACCATTAGTTTATGAGATAAGATCAAAAATTGACAAATGGGACCTCACAAAATTGCAAAGCTTCCATAAGGCAAAGGATACTGTGAATAGGACAAAAGGGCAACCAACAGATTAGGGAAAGATCTTTACCAATCCCACATCCAATAGAGGGCTAATATCCAATATATACAAAGAACTCAAGAAGTTAGTCTCCAGAGAACCAAATAACCATACTAAAAATGGAGTAGAGATATAAACAAAGAACTTTCAACTGAGGAATACCAAATGACTGAGAAGCATCTCAAGAAATGTTCAACATCTGTAGTCATCAGGGAAATGCAAATCTGGGATTCCACCTCACAATAGTCTGAATGGCTAGGATCAAAAACTCAGATGACAGCAGATGCTGGCAAGGATGTGGAGAAAGAGAATCACTCCTCCTTGTTGATGGAATTACAAGCTGGTACAACCACTCTGGAAATCATTTTAGGCAGTACTCCAGAGAATTGGATATAGTAATACTTGAGGACACAACTATTCTACTCCTTGTCATATACCCAGAAGATGCTCTAACTTGTAATTAGGACACATGCTTCACTTTGTTCATAGCAGTCTTATTTATAATAGCCAGAAGCTGGAAAGAACACAGATGTCCCTCAACAGCGGAATGAATACAGAAAATGTGGTACATTTACACAGTGAAGTACTACTCAGCTATTAAAAACAATGAATTTATGAAATTCTTAAGCAAATGGATGGAACTAGACAATTTCGTCCTGAGTGAGGTAACCCAATCAGAAAGAATACACATGGTATGCACTCACTGGTAAGTGTATATTTGCCCAGAAGCTAGGAATACCCAAGATACAAGTCACACAGGACATGAAGCTCAAAAAGAAGGAAGACCAAAGTGTGGATACATAGATCATTCTTAGAAGGGGGAACAAATACCCATGGAAGGAATTACAGAGACAAAGTGTAAAGCAGAGACTGAAGGCAAGGCTATCTAGAGACTGCCCCACTTGGGAATCACATACAGTCACCAAACCCAGACACTATTATAAATGCCAACAAGTACTTGCTGACTGAAGCCTGATATAGCTGTTGCCTGAGAGGCCCTACCAGTATCTGACAAATACAGACATGGATGCTCTCAGGCAACCATTGGATTGAGAACAGAGTCCCCAATGGAGGAGCTAGAGAAAGAACCCAAGGAGCTGAAGGGAATTGAAGCTCCATAGGAGGAACAACAATATGAACCAACCAGTAACCCCAGATCTCCTAGGGACTGAACCACCAACCAAAGAGTACACATGGAGGGACTCATGGCTTCAGCTGCACAAGTAGCAGAGGATGTCCTAGTCATTCATCAATGGGAGGAGGCACCCTTGGTCCTGTGAAGGCTCTATCCCCCAGTGTAGGGAAATGCCAGGGCCAGGAAGTAGGAGTGGGTACATTGGTGAGCAGGGGAAGGAAGGAGGGGATAGAGGTTCTTTTAGAGGGGAAACCAGGAAAGAGGATAACATTTGAAATGTAAATAAAAATATCTAATAAAAAATAAGTAAGGCTGAGTTAATATGATCCCTGGGAGGTGAATACAAAGAGTAGATTTAACTGAAGCTGTATGAGATGAGCTTTTTCATGTTTGCTAACATTATTTTCTCTTACTTTCATATCAACAATGTTTTAATTGTTTCTATTATAAACATATTTTTGGAAATACATGCACTCGACCTTTTGTAATAATGTTCACACCACTTCAAAATTTGTGGTGGCATCAAATTTGCAGGTCACACTTTTAACAAGTGACAAGGCTCCACCAGATTGTGAATTGGATGGATTCAAATATCTCCTGTGTTCTATATCCAGTACCTATGACTAAGTATCATTCAATAATGGAAAGACTGAATTACAACTTTTATTCTTCTTTCTAGTGGTCATTTATTATTTGAATACCAATAGCACATTTCATTCAAGCCTTATGCTATGGCGTATTTCCTCTTCCCACTTTAGTCAATGCTCTGTTGACAGACAGCTACTTGAAATAACCTTCATCCCTATACAAACACATTTACTCAAATTCAATCATAGCAAAGATGTCGCTGCTCACATGCTTTGACTGTCGCAGAACTTCCCTGTGGCACTGCTGCTTCCTGGCCTTTCTTTTACTCAATCATCATTGTCTCTGTGTGTTTGTTAACTGGTTTATCATCTGTGTCTACTCAGTAGAAAGCCAGCTTCCAAGGAAAATGACTTTTTCCTTCTAAATCATTAGCAAGGTCTTGAAATTAGTAAGTGCTTATGAAATATTTATGAGATGAGTATGAATTAATTACATCTTTTTCTTCCCTTTCAAATTATTCACTTAATCTTATGATTGATAGATTATTGAGATCTTTTCCTAATCTACATTGAATCAACTTATCAGTCATTTGAAAGTAAGTCTGACACTCTACTGTTGCAGCTGTTTGCATATTGATTTTTCCATATAGTTTTGATTTCCAGGAAAGTAAACAGCTTTTACACACTTTCCTAGATTACTATTTAATAAGAAAATACTAGATTTAGGTCTTACTTTGTGTCTGGCACTAGAATAGGTACTTAAACAGTCAAACAACAATTGCAACAACAAAATTATCAATGTTAATTTTCAGGTACTCATATACAAAACATTTGACATAATTTTGTAATGTTAGTTTTACAAATGAGGTTCAAAAGATTTAGTGTCATACACTTCACTTCAGAAAGTATAACCTGGAGAAACTTCTGAATGCTAAATATATAGCAATCACAATGAGAATGAGCTTAGTTTCTCTGTAACTTTGCCATTTTCAAAGTGTGAACAGAGTGTGATTAATTAAATCTGTAAATGCTGAAAGGGAAAGATGAACAGGGAGATCCTCTGAGTCATTGGATATTATTATCATAGACATTAAAGACTCAGAGTCCTTGTTCTTGGTCACTATACTGAGTTGCTGAGAGGCAAAACCAACATTTACTTTTGTTTTCTATCATTTAGTGTGAGAAACAATGAGCTTGGGTACAACCCTGGGCCAGTTGGCTATTTAAGTAGGATGAACCTATGGTCAGTTTTCTGATCAGTAAATAAGTATATTGTTTCTTTCACCCTTCCAGTCGGCTCCAGCACCTGGTCACCTTGGGCGCAGGGTTGGCGGACACCCCCACGGTCCCTAGAGGACTCTCCACATGATCTTGGGACCACTGGTGTGTGGTGCACAACATCTGTTCCAATCCAATCGCACGAGACCTGAGACAGCATTAGGGAGGCAGAGGATCAGCCAGACCAGGGGCATAGGTCCCTTCTGGTCAGCACCAGCACCTGGTCACCTTGGCTGTGGAGTCTGCGGACATTCCCATGGTCCCTAGAGGACTCTCTACGAGTTATTGGGTCCACTGCTGAGTGGAACACAACTTCTGTTCCAATCCAAATGTGGGGCCTGAGACAGCATTGGGGAAGCAGAGGATCGGCCAGACCAGGGCATAGGTCCCTTCTGGTCAGCGCCAGGTCACCTTGGGTGCAGGGTTGGCGGACACCCCCTTGGTCCCTAGAGACTCTCCAAGTGATCTTGGGACCACTGGTGAGTGGAGCACAACATCTGTTCCAATCCAATTACGCGGGACCCAAAACAGCATTAGGGAGGCAGAGAATCTGCCAGACCAGAGGCACAAGTCCCTTCCGGTCCACACCAGTACTTGGTCACCTTGGGATCAGAGTCTGTAGACACCCCCACGGTCCCTAGAGGACTCTCCATCCAATCTCAATCCAATCGAGGGACCCGAGACAACATTGGGGATGCAGAGGATCGGCCAGACCAGGGGCATAGAGCCCTTCGGGTAGGCACCAGCGCCAGGTCACCTTGAGCGCAAGGTCGGCTGACATCCCCAAGGTCCCTAGAGGACTCTCTACGCATTCTTGGGACAGCAGACCAGACAGCTTCACTCTCCACAAAGGAGACACCACTGCCAGGCACTGTAACATGCCCAGGATCTTAGGACAACAGTATCCCAGGATAACAGGAGCAGGGTCACACCAGTATTTCAGGGAATCAGTGGAACCTGAATGCCAAGAACTCAGACACACCTAGAATCTCAGGTTCATAGGAGCCCATATTCAAAGGATCACAGTGATAGCCAAACTCTGAGGAGTCCAGAATCAACTGGGATTATAAGAAGGACAGGTTCCAATCAAATATCTTGAGGACAGCAAGCTCTTGAGATAATCAGATGGCAGGAGGCAAGCTTAAGAACAGAAGCAACAGAAAGCAAGGTTACTTGGCATCATCAGACTCTCCCACCATGGCAAGTCCTGGATACAACATCATACCAGAAAAGCAAGACATAGATCTAAAGTCACTCCTCATAATGATGATGGAGGATTTTAAGAAGGAAATAAAGGGCCGGGCGTGGTGGCACACGCCTTTAATCCCAGCACTCAGGAAGCAGAGGCAGGCGGATTTCTGAGTTCGAGGCCAGCCTGCTCTACAGAGTGAGTTCCAGGACAGCCAGGGCTATACAGAGAAACCCTGTCTCGAAAAACCAATATATGTGTGTGTGTGTATATATATATATATATATATATATATATATATATATATATAGGCACTGGGGAAAAATTTCTGAATAGAACAGCACTGGCTTGTGCTGTAAGGTCTAGTATTAACAAATGGGACCTCATAAAATTGCAAAGTTTGTGTAAGGCAAAAGATACTGTCAGTAAGACAAAAAGGCCACCAACAGATTGGGTAAGGATCTTTACTAATCCTAAATCACATAGGGGATTAATATCCAATATATATAAAGAACTCAAGAAGGTGGATTCCAGAAAATCAAATAACCCCTTTAAAAATGGGGCATAGAACTCAGCAAGGAATTCTCAACTGAGGAATACCAACTGGCTGAGAAACACCTGAAAAAATATTCAACATCCTTAATCATCAGGTAAATGCAAAAATTTCCCTGAGATTCCACCTCACACCAGTCAGAATGGCTAAGTTAAAAAATTCAGGTGATAGCAGATGCTGGTGAGGATGTGGAGAAAGAGGAACACTCCTCCATTGTTGGTGGGATTGCAAACTTCTACAACCACTCTGGAAATCAGTCTGTTCTTTCCTCAGAAATTTGGACATTGTACTACCGGAGGACCCCACAATACCTCTCTTGGGCCTATATCCAGAAAATGTTCTAACTGATAATGAGGCACATGCTCCACTATGTTCATAGCAGCCTTATTTATAATAGCCAGAAGCTGGAAAGAACCCAGATGTCCCTCAACAGAGGAATGGATACAGAAAATGTGATACATTCAAACAATGGTGTACTACTCTGCTATTACAAACAATGAATTTATGAAATTCCTAGGCAAATGGATGGATCTGAGTGAGGTAACCCAATTACTAAAGAACTCACATAACATGTAGTCACTGATAAGTTCATATTAGCCCACAAGCTTAGAATACACAAGATACAATTTGTGAAACACATGAAACTCAAGAAGAAGGAAGCCAAAATATGGATACCTTGCCCCTTCTTAGAATTAGGAATAAAACACACTTGGAAGGAGTTTCAGAGATCAATTGTGGAGCTTAGACAAAAGGATGGACCAATCAGTGAGTGCTGCAGCCAGGTATCCATCCCAAAATCAGCCACCAAATGCAGATACTATTGCGTATGCCAGTGAGATTTTGCTGAAAGGGCCCTGATATAGCTGTCTCATGTGAAGCTATGCCAGTCTCTGGCAAACACAGAAGTTGACGGTCACAGTCAGCTATTGGATGGAACATAGGGTTCCCAATGGAGGAGCTAGAGAAAGATCCCAAGGAGCTGAAGGGGTCTCCAACCCTATAGGTTGAACAACAATAGGAACTAACCAGTACCCCCAGAGCTCGTGTCTCTAGCTGTATATGTAGCAGAAGATGGCCTAGTTGGCCATCATTTGGAAGAGAGGCCCCTTGGTCTTGCAAACTTTATATATCCCAGTACAGGGGAACGCCATGGCCAAGAAATGGGAGTGGGTGTGTAGGGGAGCAGGGTGGTGGTTGGGGAGCGTATAGGGGACTTTTAGGATAGCATTAGAAATGTAAATGAAGAAAATTTCTAAAAAGAATGGAAAAAAAGTCATGATTCCTAATAGAGAAAAAAAAGAATATTATCTCTCTTTTACCTTTTCTTTTTTTTTATCAATTTCTATCAGAAAAATTCATCACCTTTGATGTCAATTAAATGGACTTTACAAAAAGAAAAAAAAACATATCTCAAGTAATTATTACCCTGGAACTTTTCCCTCTCCCACTACATTTGGTTCTCTCTCTCTCTCTCTCTCTCTCTCTCTCTCTCTCTCTCTCTCTCTATATATATATATATATATATATATATATATATATATATATATATATATACACACACACACACACACACACACACACACACATAAATACATATTTGCTCCAAAAAGTGGCCAAAGAACACAGGGATCAGGGTCAGCAGTGCAACTAGGGACAGACCAGGATCCTTTTAGTCTCCATATGCACCCTGGAGTTAATCCTGTGTCAGGCTCTCTGGACCCAAATGCCACCCATAGATAGAGCTGGTCTCTCAAGAGTGCTGACATACCTAAAATCACAGGCTCAGAGGAGGGACAGACTCCAGTCAGCGAGAGCAAAACCAACTAACACCAGAGTTAAACAAATGGTGAGAGGCAAGGGCAAGAACATAAGCAACAGAGACCAAGGCTACTTGGCCTTGTCAGAACCCAGTTCTCCCACCAAAGCAAGTCCTGAATACCCCAACACACCAGAAAAATCAAGACTGTGATTTTAAAAATTACATCTCATGATGATGGTAGAGGACATTAAGAAGCACATAAATAGCTGGGTGTGGTGGCGCATGCCTTTAATCCCAGCACTTGGGAGGCAGAGGCAGGTGTATTTCTGAGTTCGAGGCCAGCGTGTTCTACAAAGTGAGTTCCAAGACAGCCAGGGCTATACAGAAAAACCCTGTCGAAAAACAAAAACAAAAACAAACAAACAAACAAACAAAAGAAGCACATAAATAACTAAAAGAAGCACATAAATAACTCCCTTAAAGAAACACAGGAGAACACAGGTAAATAGGTAGAAGGCCTTACAGGGGAAACATTAAAATACCTCAAGGAATTACAGGAAAACACAAACAAACAGGTGAAAGAATTGAACAAAACCTTCCAGGATCTAAAAATTGAAGTATAAACAATAATTAAATCACAAAGGGAGAGCCTATAGATAGCAAACCTAAGAAAGATTTCAGGATTCATATATGTAAGTATCACCAACAAAATATAAGAGATAGAAGAGAATATCTCAGTTGCAGAAGATACCATAGAAAACATTGACACAAAAGTCAAAGAAAATGCAAAATACACAAAGGTCCTAACCAGGAAATCTAGGATACAATGAGAAAACCAAACATAAGGATAATAAGTATAGAAGAGAGTAAAGATTCCCAACTTTTGTCTTCAACAAAATTATAGAAGAAAACTTCCCTAACCTAAAGAAAGTGATGCCCATGAAGACAGAAGAACCTTACAGAACTCCAAATAGAGTGGACCAGCAAAGAAATTCCTCCTGTCACATGATAATGAAAACACAAAATGCACAAAACAAAGAAAGAATATTAAATGCAGAAAGGGAAAAAGGTCAAGTAACATTCAAAGGCAATCCTATCATAATTACACCAGACTCTAAAAGCAAGAAAATCCTGGGCAGATGTCACAGGAACCCAAAGAGAACACAAATGAAAGCCCAGACTTCTGTAACCAGCAAAACTCTCTATTAACATGGATAGAGAAACCAAAATATTCCATGACAGAACCAAATTTATACAATTCTTTCCCACAAATCCGACCCAGCAAAGGATAATAGATGGAAAACTCCAACACAAGAAAGGAAACTACACCCTAGAAAAAGCAAGAAAGTAATGTGCTTTCAACAAACCCAAAAGAAGATAGTCACAGAAACATAATTCCACCTATAACAACAAAAATAACAGGAAGCAACAGTCACTTTTCCTTAATATCTAACATCAATGGACTCAATTCACCAATAAAAATGCATAGACTGGATACATAAACTGTACTCAGCATGTTTGCTGCATACAGGAAATGCACCCCAGTGACAAATACAGACAATACCTCAGAGTAAAAGGCAGGAAAAAAATTTTCCAGGCAAATAGTCCCGAGAAACAAACTGGAGTAGCCATTCTAATATCAAAAAATATTGACTTTCAATGTAAAGTTATCAAAAAAGGATAAAGAAGGACACTTAATACTTACCAAAGGAAAAATATACCAAGATGAACTCTCAATTCTGAACATCTTTGCTCCAAATGCAAGGATACCCACATTCATAAAAGAAACTTTACTAAAGCTCAAAGAACATATCACATCCCACACAATAATAGAGGGAGTCTTCAGCGCCATATTCTCAGCAATGGACAGATCATGGAAACTGAAACTAAACAGAGACACATTGAAATTAACACAAGTAATGAACCAAAATGATTTAACAGATATCTACAGAAGATTTGATCCTAAAACAAAAGAATATACCTTCTTCTCATCACCTCATGGTACCTTTTCCAAAATTGACCATATAATTGGTAACAAACCAGGCCACAACAGATACAAAAAGATTAATATAATCTCATGCATCCTATCAGATCACTAGGGACTATGGCTTATCTTCAAAACAAACAAACAAGAACAAAAGAACAAGAACAAGAAATCCCAAAAGTCCATATAGACATGGAAGATGAGCAGTGCTATGCTCAATGATTACTTGATCAAGGAAAATATAAAGAAAGATATTAAAGACTTTCTAAAATTAAACAAAAATGAAGGCACAACAAAGCTAAACTTACTGGACACAATGAAAGCAGTGCTAAGAGGGTAATTCATAGCTCTGAGTGTCTCCAAAAAGAAACTGGAGAGAGTATAAACTAGCAGCTTGACAGTATATATGAAATCTCTAGGAAAAAAAGTAGCAAATACACCAAAGAGGAGTAGACATCAGGAAACCATCAAACTCAATGTTGAAATCAACCAAGTAGAAACAAAAAAGAACTATAAAATAACCAAACTAAGAGCTGGTTCTTTGAGAAAATCAACATAATAGATAAACCCTTAGCCAGACTAACAAAAAAGCACAGAGGCAGTATAAAAATTAACAAAATCAGAAATGAAAAGGGAGACATAATAACAGAAACCTAGGAAATCCAAAAAATCATCAGATCCTACTACAAAAACTTATATTCAACAAAACTGGAAAATCTGGATGAAATGGACCATTTTCTAGACAAATACAAGGTACCAATGTAAAATCTGAATCAGATAAACATTTAAACCGTCTAATAAACCCTAAAAAATTAGAAGCATTCATTAAAAGTCTCCGAACCAAAAATGTCCAGGACCAGATGTGTTTAGTGCAGAATCCTCGCAGATGTTCAAAGAAGACTTAATACCAATACTCTTCACACTATTTCACAAAATAGAATCAGAAGGAACACTAACCAATTCTATATATGAAGCTCCAACTGCACTCATACCTAACACACACAAAGACCCAACAAACAAAGAAAACTTCAGACAAATTTTACTTACGAATATCCACACAAAACGATTCAATAAAATCCTCACAAATTGAATCCAAGAACACATCAAAATGATCATCCATCCTGATCAATTAGGCTTCATCCCTGGGATGCAGAAATGGTTCAATATATGGAACTCTATCAATGTAATCCACTATATAAACAAACTCAAAGAAAAAAATCTCAAAATGGGTCTGTGACCATCTACTAGGAGTGGTCTCTACAGGTTCTATCTCCCTTTCTCTGTCCATTTCTGCTAACGTCATCCCCACTGGGTCCCAGGAACATCTTGTTTCCCTGGTGTCTGGACCCCTTCAGTGACTATTCCCAGTTCCACATCCCCATGCTGCATATTTTAATTCAATTTCTTGACCCTCTGTACCTCTCTTCTGTCCCCTCCAGTACCTGATAATGCCCCTCTTATTTCCTCCCCCTCTTCTCTCCTTCCCAGGTCTTCCCTCCCTCCACTGACCTCAATCATTCTCTTCCCCTCTCTATACAGTATTGAGGCATCCACACCCTGCTCTTCTTTCCTCCTAATCTCCATATTGTCTGTGGGTTATATCATGGGCGTTGTGAGCTTTGGGGTTAATATACACTTAGTAAGTGCATATCATATGTGTTCTTTTTATTTGGGCTACCTCACTCAGGATTATATTTTCTAGTTCCATTCATTTGCATGTGATTTTCACAAGGGCATTGTTTTTAATAACTGAGTAGTTGTTGGGGGCTGTCCGTGGTTCCCCATAGAACAGACTAGGTTCCCCAGAAGACAGACTGGGGCTGGGAGACTAGATGGGAGAGAAATGAAAACACTGAGTCAGTTGTCTGGTCAAAGCATGTCAATATCTTTACTGAAAAAATCTCCCTTGGTGTCTTGAGGGGAAACCCTGCCCCCAGTCAGTTCTGAGCAGGTGCCTGGAATGTGGCTCAAAGCTGTGGAATATCCCAGCTGGAAACCAGTGGACTGGGCAAGGCACAGGTAGCATATTCCAGAGGCATTTATTTTAGCAGGACAAAGGAAGCCAGCCTAGCTGCAGAGCTAAGCAGTAGGTGGCCTGCCTTCAGAGGCTTCAGGTCTTGAACTCCCAGCCTGGAGCAGGCAAGGGGGAAGGGAGACCACAAGTAGTACTCCATTGTATAAATGTACTGTGTTCTCTGTATCCATTTCTCTGTTGAAGGACATCTAGGTTCTTTCCAGCTTCTGCCTATTATAAATAAGGCCACTGTGAATATATTGGAGCATGTGTCCTTGTTATATGTTGGAGCATCTTCTGGATATATGCCCAATAATGATATAGGTGGGTCCTCAGGTAGTACTATGCCCAATTTTCTGAGGAACTGCCAGACTGATTTCCAGAGTGGTTGTACCAGATTGCATTCCCACCACCAATGGAGGAGTGTTCTTCTTTCTCCACATTCTCACCAGCATCTACTGTCACCTGAGTTTTTATCTTAGCCATTCTAGTTGGTGTAAGGTGGAATCTCATGGTCAATTTGATTTTCATTTCCCTGATGACTAAAGATTTTGAACATTTAAGTGCTTCTTAGCCATTCGAAATTCCTCAGTTGAGAATTCTCTGTTTAGCTCCGTTCCCCATTTTTAAATAGTATTACTTGGTTCTCTGGAGTCTTAACTTCCTGAGTTCTTTGTATATTTTAATTTTAGCCCTCTATCAGATGTAGGGTTGGTAAAGATCGTTTTCCAATCTGGGGGTTGTCATTTAAGTCCATTGAAAGTGTTCGTTGCTTTACAGAAGCATTTCAATTTTATGAGATCCCATTTGTCAATTGTTGATCTTAGAGCAAAAGTCATTAGTGTTTTGTTGATGAAATTTTCCCCTATTCCCATGTGTTCTGGGATCTTCCCTGATTTCTCTCCTATTAGATTCAGTGTATCTGGTTTTATGTGAAAGTCCTTGATCCACTTGGACTTGAGCTTTGTACAAGGAGATGAGACTGGATCAATTTGCTTTCTTCTACATGCTGACCACCAGCAGTTTAATCAGCACCATTTGTTGAAAATGCTGTCTTGATCTGTATGGCAAGAACTTCAAATTCCTGAAGAAAGAAGTTGAAGAAGACCTCAGAAGATGGAACAATTTATGCTCATGGATTGGCAGGATTAATATAGTAAAAAATGGCCATCTTACCAAAAGCAGTCTACAGACTCAGTGCAATCTCCATCAAAATCACAACTCCATTCTTCACAGAGATAGATAAGGATCAAATGGATCCATTGCTCCTCATGTCTTTGGCCTAGCCTGATGGCAAAAACAAGGAAGAAGACATCTTACCATGTCACACAAGATGATACCATATCCCAGAACACATTTCTGAATGTGTTCTGTTATGTGGAACATTGAGGTTCATGCTTTTCATGGTGAAATTTACAGGGTTTTGTATCCAACTCCTTAGTAGCCTTGTTTCAAACATTATATTTTAAAATCCACAAAATTTAAGCTATTATTAACAGCAGCAATAGCAGCAGCAGCAGCAGCAGTAGCAAAATTATTCTTAAGAAGGCTATTCTTGTGTGATAAGTAGCCATAATCAGTTGGCTAACTTTCCCCTTGAGCTGACTTTACTTCTTAGATATGTTTTATTTTCAATATGTTGGAATGAGACATGAAAGGGAGATTCGTTTTGTAACACCTTCAAAATATCTGAATACTAATGTTTCTTAAATATTTAATAGATTTGAATTACAACTACACAGTCTAAAATATTGTAATAGGACATAAACTTCCATTCTCATTTTAAATGCATTCATGGGAAAATTATTCAAAAACAGATATTCCCAGGATGAAAATCATAAACCCATAAGGCTACTTTACGTCTACTTACTATTCAGACTTAATAAGTAACAGGCTTTTATGAAAATGAAATGTTATTGTTTAGCCATTTGGGCTCTAAGTACCATCAGTTTGATAATGTACTGTATTGTGTTTGGATTGGCTTCTGAAATAGACTATTCTTTTGTTAAAATATGTTGTTTTTCATAACATTAGAAGTTATTGCATTCTGAAAATAATACTGTAGTTTTTTTGGCAGTGAGAAAATTAAATTCATATATATATATATATATATATATATATATATATATATATATATATGAATATGTATATGTATATGTATATATATATATATTTCTTGGTATCAGTGTTAGTGAGTTTAAGTTGATAACAATTAAAAAGTTGTCATTAGGGCAGATCAGTTTGTCTCCTTTTTTTATTAGCTATTAAAAAAAAACCCAAAACAGCTGAGGTTACTTTTCCTTGTTTTAATTAATGCTAATGAGTGTTATGTCACTTTATGGTGACGTGGTATTAATACAATTTGAAGTGATATGAACTGTGGAGTGAGTCTCATTTCTAATAGAGACTCTCATCCTATTCAGACCCTGGGTGCAAAATGTGGATAAAGCTTGACGCTTATTATGGAATATTTCTAGCCTAGAAGATCTCAAATGATTTTGCATCCAAACTGCATAAGCACCATAGCTCAAAACCACCCCTACAATCAAACCTTTAAAAGGCAATACTTCAAATATGAATTTAAATAGTCATTCCAAGGGATCTTATGCATTATAGAACTGTCATGGAAAATAACTAGTTTAGAAGAGCTAGGAATCCTTCATTTATGACTTTTCTGAAAGTTGACTATCCTTGAGGAAAGATAAATGTTACACTACTACACTTAAACTGCTCATAACCATGGCAATTTAATCATTGGTATAAAAAGGCCTTAACTTCGTCAAATTTTGATTCCAAACACATATTTTAGCTTTATAACATTTATAACATAGAAAACTTCTAAAATGTCAAACTTATTTTAGCAGTATTTGTAATGCAAATGTGGTACTAAGATTTTAAAAGGCACATTTTCTGCTCTTTTCTCCTCATGATATTACATGCTTTCCATCTCCTGTGCCATACACAGACTGATTAATATGTTAATTGTTATCACTAATGGTATTACATTCTTCCTAATTTAAAAAACACGGAGTTAGCTGGGCATGGTGGCGCAAGCCTTTAATCCCAGCACTCGGGAGGCAGAGGCAGGCGAATTTCTGAGTTCGAGGGCAGCCTGGTCTACAGAGTGAGTTCCAGGACAGCCAGGGCTACACAGAGAAACCCTGTCTCGAAAAACCAAAAAAAAACCAAAAACAAACAAACAACAACAAAAAAACCCACGGAGTTAAACACAACCTATTGTATGATAGTCTGGTGTCCATAAATTAAAAGACTTAGATTTGGAGGAAAGAAAAAAGAAGAAAGGGAGGAAGAAAGGGAGGGAGGGAGGGAGGGAGGGAGGGAGGAAGGAAGGAAGGAAGGAAGGAAGGAAGGAAGGAAGGAAGGAAGGAAAGATCAAAGGAAAAATGGAAGAAATTAAGATGTAAATAATATCTCTGAAAAAAATCTGTTTGTAACTAGTGCTATTGTAGTTTATAACATTTGTTATTTTTTTTTTTTATTTCTGAAAAATAACATGAACCAGAAAATTTACTTTGAATAGCTTCTAATATTTTATGCATTCCTATGTAAAACATAGTTGCACTAGTATTCAGAACATGAATTCATCCCATCAGAACTTGTGTTGACTTTGTAATATTCTTCTTATGAAGAGTTCTGCTTGCTTTTGCTTAAATAAAGATTATTGAGTTTAGTAGTTGAAGTAAGTTTCCCTCACAATGCAAACAGTTTTTTTTTCAAATGTTAAAATTAGTATTATATTCAACATAAACATGAACAAATACCATTGTGTCTATCAACTAATTATATAATAGCGTTTGTTTAATATTCCATGGATATTGTCCAGATGGCTATTTAATGCTCATCCCTAATATTAGATATGCAGTTGACTTTATAGTCTGCCTGAAAGACAACAAAAAGTATAATTGCCCAGGGCATAGTCAGAACATATATCCTGTGAATCTGCATACGATCCTGTTACCAAATGATTTCATTTCCTTTTGTGTGCCACATCAAACTTCTCTGCATACTGTGAGCCAATAGATCTTGTGCCAAGAACCAGCCTGGTTAATGCGCCCAACTTTCCCATCCATGCCAGTCCCCATGTCTAAGCAGGATTCCACATCTAGTGCCCAGCCTTGTTAGATAGTCCACAGTGCACTATCCCCAATCTCTAGGCTTGGGCCAGGATGTAGATACAGTGAACCAGCAAAGGCCCCCTTTGCCCTCTGATTTCATTTCTTGTATTACCTTGAATACTATATTCAAACTCCAGGAGTAGTCTGGCCCAGCACATTTCATACCAGCTGTGAAGAGTGAGTATGTTTGATATGTGCAGTGGAGCTGGGTGCAAAACTTAAGCCTGGACCACCAGGGAGTACATCCTGTGAACCAATTCAGATAACTGTGTCCACATAGCATCATTTCACCATTGCCATATCCAAACTTCAGTCCCAACCCATCTGTGTGTCCTGTGCTTTGTCCCCAGTCTTCTGTGCCCATACTAAACATAAAACCATAAAACAAAGAAAAGATTTTTACATGCACAAATATACTAATCTAAATGCAAATATTATATTTTAAAAATCTAGAAAATATCTAAATATACCAGGTTTATACTAATGTCTTAAAAATAAAATTTACATAAATGAAGCCAAGCTTGCAGAATTTAAAAGAACCATTAGAATGTTTATCAAAAAATGCCAAAAAATTGAAGAAATTCATAACAATAAAACAACTCAATGAATATCAAATAAATACAAGAGGCATCTTAAGAAGATACAGACATGATTAATTCAAATGATAGTTGATTCAGGTTTGGAAAGCAAAATATAATTAAAATATAGAAGTATTGAAGAGATCTCAGACTGGAATGGACCATGGAATTGAGAAACTAAATAACCAAACAAGAAAACATGAGAGAAAGACTTCCAATTAGAATGAATCAGAAGATAGAGAATAAAAACACTTAATGAAAAAGTAGACTATTTAGCCAAAATAAAAAAGTAATGTGGAAAAAATTAATTAAGTCTTATGAAAGGAACATTTGATCAAATCTTCAAGCTATAGGCATAGATTTGGAAAAATAATTCTAGGTCAATGGCATGGACCATACATTTCAAAGATCATAGAAGGAAACTTTTCCATACTCAGGAAGGACAAATACAAGAAGTACAAATAAATACAAGAAAACACACACTACCAAATAGATAAGACTATAATAAAACTCTTCAAATCAGTCCTAAGTTAAAGTACTAAATACACAGAACAATGAAACGTTAATAAAAGCTGCAAGAGAAAAAGCAAAAGTTCCATGTGAAGGAAGACACATGAGAAAAAGTGTTTTTTCTTGGGAAACTTTGAAAACATAGAGACTAAAGCAATGTATTACAAGCTCTAAAACAGCATTCAGGTTAAGATAGACTATTGTATCTAGGAAAAGTATCTTTCATAGTTGAATTGTTAAGAAAAGAATTCCGAGCTGGGCGTGGTGGCACACGACTTTAATCCCAGCACTTGGGAGGCAGAGGCAGGCAGATTTCTGAGTTCAAGAGCAGTCTGGTCTACAACGTGAGTGCCAGGACAGCCAGAGCTATGCAGAGAAACCCTGTCTTGAAAAACAACAAACAAACAAACAAACAAACAAACAAACAAAAGAAAAGAAAAGAATTCCATCATTCAAATGGGATGAATAATTCATATCCAGCAGATGAACCATAGAAGCAGTATCTTGGACAGAATAGAGGAATATGTATAACCATGTGACTAAAGAAAGAAAATAAATAAAGCCATAACCATTGAAAGAGAAGATATGACAAAGAATGCAAACAGTATACAACAAAGAAACAAAATAAAAACCAACACTATGAGTGCTAACAATACAAGCCTTGAAAAATAATTTAATATATTAATTTATTGGTCTTCAATAAAAACAATCAGGCTGACTTAGTTAAGAAACAAGATTCATCTATTTTCTCCTCCTCCTCCTCCTCCTCCTCCTCCTCCTCCTCCTCCTCCTCCTCTTCTTCTTCTTCTTCTTCTTCTTCTTCTTCTTCTTCTTCTTCTTCTTCTTGTTTTTGTTGTTTTTTTTTTTTTTGGTTTTTCGAGACAGGGTTNGAGGGGAGGGGAAGGGGAGGAGAAGAGAAGAGAAGAGAAGAGAAGAGAAGAGAAGAGAAGAGAAGAGAAGAGAAGAGAAGAGAAGAGAAGAGAAGAGAGCAACAGACAATCCCTGAGTCTATTAATGATTCACTGTTATGCTTATAGAAATGAAGCTATCATATCTCTGAGAGCTCCACCCATAGCTGTTAAAACACAGATGCAGAAATCTAATGCTAAACATTAGACTGAGCTTGGGTTGTCTTGAGGAGGAGTGAGGTGAAGAATTGAAGAACCTGAAGAGGATAGGGACTCCACAAAAAGACCAGCAGGATCAACTAACTTGGATGCTTATTCACCTCCCAGAGATTGAACCACCCAGCAACGAGCATACATGGGTTGCAACTAGGCCTCCCCGCCTCCAAATATGTAGCAGGATGTGCAGCTTGGTCTTTGTCTTAATCAGGGCTTTCATTGCTATGATAGGACATTATGACCAACGTAACTTAATTGGGGTTGGCTTACAGTTTCAGAAGTTCAGGCCATTATCATCATGGTGGAAAGAATGGAAGGAAGCATCGAATAGTGCTGGAAAAGCAGAGAATTCTACATCTTGAACTTAAGGCAGCCTGGAGGAGACATTCTCCCCAGGCAGCCAGGAGGAGTGACTCTCTCACACTGGGTGGAGCTAGAGCCCTGAGATGTCAAAGCCCTGCCCCACCCCCACATACACAGTGACACAGTTCCTCCAAAGAGTCCACACCTACTTCAATAAGGTGAAACCTACTCACTGCCTCGACCTGCAGGACTTAAACAACAGGGTTCTTGAGGGAAGGGAGCTACAATGACAAATTTGGGATCAGGAGGCATGAAGGCAGGAGACAAGACAGAAATCCTGTTTCAGTCTCATTTGCTCTTTGGAAATGGAAGGATTATATAGCTGAAAACCACAGATGGTATTTGCTCAGTGTACAGGCCAAACCTTAACACCTTGAGTGCAAAAGAATGTCCCCATTGTAAAATGTGCAGAGAGCCCACTATTGTAAAGTGTCCTGAGTAAACAGAGCAAGATAGAAGAAGTAGAGTGTTGGTTTATAGATGAAGGACCAGGGACAGCATGGAGACTGAGATGCCAGGGGCTTCAACTCTACTCCAACAAAGCCACACCTCCTAATAATGCTTCTGAGAGCAATATACCTTTTTAAATAATTAATTGATTTATTTTATGTATATGAGTTCACCATTCCTCTCTTCAGACACAGCAGAAGAGGGCATCAGAACCCATTATAGATGGTTGAAAGCCACCATATAGTTACTGGGAATTGAACTTGGGACCTCTGAAAGAATAGTCAGTACTCTGATGAGCCAGCTCTCTAGCCATAATCTTAAACTTGACCCATTTTGTATTTTGCAATTCTAAATTTTGGAAAAACTTAAATGAGATTTTGTTTAGCACTTTACCTTTCTCAGAAAATCATTTGGAAGTAAAGAAAATGGGTTTATGAATAATATATAGAGTGATTATTTAATATGTTTAGCAAAATAAATTATTTTTAATGATTCCAAAATAATTTGGTTATAGCAGTGTGAGCTCTGATATTGAGCAATGAATAAGTAGTTACTTATTAAAGCTAATTACATCAAGATGGACCCTTACTAAGGTATACAGAAGATTGTAAGGCAATCTACAAGTCAGAACAGAACAAGTCAGATAGTCAATATCATAAAGGCTTAATAATACATCTTTCATTTTATTGATCTTCTAAAATTGTCAAGATATTAAATATTTGTCTCATGTTATAACTTTATATCTAAAGTTTGCTCAGCATTACAATAAAAGTAGCTTTCAGTGCAATTTTAAGAGTCTCATATAGACTCTAGCTCATCTTTTAGCAATTGAAGTTGAAACATTCTCTCTAAAGGTCATTCTTCAACCTCATAATTATTTTAAACACACTAAAATGTCCTGCCCTTGTGGTTTATATTAAATGCTTTTACCCTTATGGCTCTTTTTGCATTTTTACTAAATCAGTGTTCCTCAACCATAAAGGGGATGTTTCCATCAAATCCTCCAGTAGGTCTCAAAAAACCCTGTAAAAGAGGCAGAAAGAGTGTAAGAGACAGAGATGTTGCAGACCACAAGAAAACAAGGCCCTCTAAATGAGCCAGATCCATGGACTTTTGAGCTCACAGATACCAAGGCAGCAGACACAGGACATACACAGGTCTGTACCAGATGAAGTCCTTGAGATGAAAGGAAAAGTGGACACATGACCACATTCCTAGTCCAGAAGATACAGACAATCACTTGCAAATGAAAATTCCATTCTCTTCAACAGAGTTTAACTGGGAAAACAAACACTTTTAAAATTCAGTTAAATGCCCAGCAGTATATGACCAACAGAAAACAAATTCAACGGCATACATAATAATCAATTACTTGTTTTATAATGTGCTGATCAGTTTTTTAATATTTTTATTTTAGTCTTTAACTTTACTGGTTTTTTTTATTATTAAAGGTTTTTCTCTTCTTTTCTTACTGGTGCTTTGTAGATATATTATGGCTTCCAGTTTAGTATTTTACAAGATTCCTGATGGTACAGACAAGTGGTTCTCCAGCTCTCTCTCTTTTATGTTTCATTTCTAGAACTTTTTCTTGTGTTTGATAATTTTATCTTATTTCTGTTTTTATCTTCTTTTATATTTTATTATTATCCCCTAGATTCCTGTTTGCTTTTCAAGATAAAAGTAGGGTAGGTCTGGATGGTAGAGAAGTAAAGAGGAAGAGGGAGCAATAGAAGAAAGAGAAACTACAATCAGGATGTACTGCGTGAGAACAAAACTATGTCAACAAAACAAACCAAAAACTGGTGTCAGAAGAAAGCAAGCTTCCAGCTTCAGGGAATATGTGATTATGTAGATGACAAAGTGTTACAATCCACCTCCAACAAAAGCTCTACTGTAAAGTGGCAAGCCCATGGTCAACCAGTATCTCACTTTTGGTAATTTGGAAATTTTGGTATAGAAACAAAAGCTTAAAAAAACCTCCCAAATCTTCAAATCATAACATAATTTAAAGTTGGTATTATACAGAAGACCCATCATACTCATTTTAATTAAAACCAGTGACTACAATCTGAAGAAATAATTTCCCTACATGCAAATAAATATGGAGTCTGAAAGTAGGTGTTTGCTTCCAGGGTATAGCAGAAAAGAAAGAAAGAAAAGGAAAGGAAAGGAAAGGAAAGGAAAGGAAAGGAAAGGAAAGGAAAGGAAAGGAAAGAAAAGAAAAGAAAAGAAAAGAAAAGAAAAGAAAAGAAGGAAAAGACAAGAAAATTGTTTTGTACTCAAACATTGGACTTACTTTCCCTAACATGTCTTCATTAATATAATGACCCAGCTGTCTGAAGAAATGTGAGATGCAATGAAAGAGAATTTTGGTTTTTAACTCTAGTCATAAAGTTTGCTTTTTGTTGTTGTTGTTGTTGTTGTTGTTGTTGTTCTTAATTGTCCAACTATCATTTTAATTTAACATCTGTTATCTGATATCATCTAAAAGACTTAGGATTAGTTAATTTTAAATTTAAGTGATTCCAGAACATACAGACAAAAAAATCATTTTAAACATTTTCTAACAGTCATCTCATTTAATACACTAGTGACAAAAAAATAATATGATTCTAGAAAACATGTATTTCAGCACTAAATTAATAAGGCACATTAATAGATGCAGTTGCTAAAGCCAAAGATTTACTTTACATATTCAACTCTTAACCCCCCATAGCTTTCATTTTTTTACATTATAAAGTAAGCTTTCTTGTCCTGGACTCACCCCCCCTCCCCAACACCGATCTTATTGTAGCTGACAACAGTGAAGTGTAGACTAATGTGCTCTGTTTCTAACCTAAGAAGACTATGAAAGAACTTGGTCATAAATTCCCTATGTCTAAAACATGTACTTGTTAAAGAGGTCCTTGTCCCTCTCATTTAATAAAATGTGTTTAATTGAAATAGAATTACTTTTCTCTCACCACCCTCCTCTCTCTTGTGTCATCCTGTCACTTTGCCTGAAATCCCTCCCATGCCCCAATACGACCTAATAGTCTTTTTTATCTTTGATTATATTTATGATTATATGTATATAAATGAATAAATATAGATAAACATTACCTGTCTGTTGGAGATTGATTCTAGTGCTTTGGTTTAATCTGGAATTTGAATGCCCAAATGCTAAATGTCCTTGTTCCCAACTGGTTCTTGATCGATCAATAAAGATGCCAGAGGCTAATGGTTGGCCAAAGGGAGATGGAGTGAGCAGGACCTTTAGATTTATGCAGGTAAGGTACTGGGGGAAAAAAAAAAAAGACTGAGAATTGCCAGGGAGTAAGATTGGATGTAGGAGTTGCAGAAGGGGAAACCATGCAGCCATGTGAGAATTTGGGTGGGTGGCCACTGACCACTTGCCCAATTGGGCTTGGGGTTGCAGGGGACAGTTTAGGAGTGCCAAGCCTTTGAGGTGGCCAAGGCATTTTAAAAATAACTGGTGTGTGTGTGTGTGTGTGTGTGTGAGTCTGTCTTCCATTTGTGAATCCAGATACCTCCTGAGCAAGTGTGCACCTGAGATCCATCAGGAGTCAAACAATTGTAGCCCAACTCACTGTTATACTTGTCTGTTTTGTTATTTTTGTATTTTAGGGATTTTGTTGTTGTTTGTTTTTAATTTTTTTTTCCCCAAACAACTATACTTTGCACAACTAATGAAGAGGCTCATTCCTGGGAGTGACTAAGCATTTCATTAATGTCAAAGGCTGCCTGTAGTCTTTGTATTGGGATAGTATTACTATAATATTGCAAATGTTCTATGCTTGCTTATACAGACAATTTTGAACAGAATATCTTTTCATTCCTTCTTTAAGGATGTTCCCTGGCCAGGTGTGATGTGACTGTGTCAGTTTGGATTAGACTCCCATTGGTCAGATGATAGCTACATTACGTTTATCCATTCTTTTCTGTGATGATTTCCAGTAAGGTACATTGTTCTAGGTATATATGGGTAGATTTTAAAATGTAGACAGGAATTACACTGGTCTATCAAGGTTGTGGTACAGTTCATTCTCTACTCTTTAATCTCCTGTATTCCCATATATGTACACAGTTCATCAATTAAATGAGGAAAAGATCACCTTACAGTAATTATTTCTTCAGGTAGTATTCTGTATAATATGAAGACTGAATTGTTTTCTTTATTTAGAGAATAGAATCAAGTCAGTTCCATCTAAGCACTTTCCTTTACATATGCAACTGGTATAAGCAGGTATGACCACACATACAACCATGAAACTCTCATTTAACCTCCAGAATATTCTTTAGTTACCATGGAATCTCTCTCTTTTTTTTTTCTGCAGTTTTTCAGTTATTAAGAAACATCTGGAGATTTACATTTTTCAGAAAATTAACCTTTTCCCTCTCATTGCATATTTCAAAGGCAGTTGCTATTGTTACAGTCCAAATTGCTCAGAAGTGAGAAACTGCAGCAACTGTTGAAGAAAAGCTTCTTGGGGAGGTCAAAGCCTTTCTTTCTCAGTAGCAGGTAAAAACATGGGCATTGTGGAATAGAACTAAATACCAATTTACCTCAGCAAACACTTCAGGCAATCATGTTGTAAATTATAACATAGAAAATGATTTGTGTAATTTTCTTTTCTGCAACAATATGAATGAAAATTGTATGCACCTATTATCTGTGTGCTTATTTGTTTCTGTGTAGTAAATCTCTTACCACCTAAAACTGCTTATCACATTTCATTTTCTGGATTATATTAAACTGGAAACCACAAAAGATTATAATCCACAGATACATTAGGAAAATGCTGATTATGAAGTAACTTAACTAACTTTGTATGGAAATCTCTTTAAAATTACATATCTTATTCCCTAAAATGCTTTAAAAAGAAGTACGATCCTTATTAACAAAGTTTCTCTCATAATATAACACAGTACTTATACATAAGTAGAAAATATGGAGGTAGACTAAGGTGCAGTGAAAAAATTATCAAATTTATTTAAGGAAGAATAACATAGAAGAAACTGTCATGTAAAATGACAATTTTTTTTCTCATTTGTTCTTCAATTCTGAGGATTCATTCAGAGTAAAGCTGAGATTAATGTATAAAATACTATAAAAATATGTTTAATAGAGATAGACCTGGCTGTTTCTATAGTGCAATATTGTACTGGAAATAATAGACTTATAAAGTGTTTTTAAAACTTAGATCTTTTAAAAGTTTATACTTAATTTGAATTCTGTGTACCTTAAAACAGTAACAGATCCTTAAATTTCAAGGTAACAAAAACATTCTTGTTTACTTCAGAGCCCTTATATGTATGTAGATAGGGCACTTAAAAATTATGCTAAATAAATAAATAATCCATGTCTTTAGGTTCTTATTCTCTGTATCAAGGTTTTTCTAGGATATTCCTTATTTCACAGGATAGTGTTTATGGAGACTTCCTTTTGCAATGATGAACTTGATAATTTCTTGGTGTTTCATAAAATACCATGGTGAAATCAAGGTGTCTGTGTATAAGGTCAGGAAGGAGAAAGGATGAGTGGAAGAGGTCCTTTTACCCTTTGTGCTTTCTATTTGTTCAGACAGTTTCACAAAATTTTCAGAGATATGTTGATCTGTCTGCTTTGGGGTCTTTGGTTTTCCAAATTGACCATTTATTTGAAACCACAGACTTAATTTTAAAATTATAATATTCAACCAAATTTTAAATATCCTTTATTATATTAAATGTAAATATGCAATGCTAATAACTGATTATTTATTTAGTTATTCATGTGAAGTATGTGTGTTGGCAAGGCAGGGGTGGGCTTATGCTATATATAGCACACACGTGGGGTCAGAGGACAAATTGGAGTTTGTTTTCTTCATCTACTCTGTGGTTATCAGGGATTCATTCTCAGGCTTGGCAGCATTACCTTGAACCCCTGAGCCATCTTGCTAATTCCATGAAAAATTATGAAATAGTCAAGGAATTATAAAAAAAAAAACATTCAGTATTTTTGTAATGTAAAATATTGAAATACCAGCTTTGGAATTATCATTTCACACTTTGGGGTTAACCTTTGGGTTTTGGGGGAACATGGGTGCACGTCACACACGTATGGTGGGGGAAAGCATCTCAAAGCAGCCTTTGCATCAGTGCTTTTGTTGTGTTCAGGTTTGTGTGTGAAAATATTCACATATCCCATTTCTGTATGCTTTTTAAGAGACAATCTATTAATTGTCATTTGTAAATGTTAGATGACATACTTGCTTTTTGAAATGAATCTAATAAAATGGAAAATATTGAATAGTTAGTCATTAAAATTTTTACAAATCACCTTAATTTCATCTCTCAAAATCCAAAATTGTGAGTTCTTAATTTTTTTCAACTTTTATTAGATATTTTCTTCATTTACATGAGTTCTTAATTTTTACATGCATGTCTTTACATTCAACCTTGGCTTAAAGACTGAGAAACTGTTAATATAATCTTGAGTCAGCTAATATTTTCTCTAGCGGTTCCCACTTGTCTTCATGGCCTTAGGACAACTTGCAGCAATTTCCACATCAGAGTCTAAAATATTATTATCTAGTTTGCTATTTCTGAAACAAAGCAAGGACTAGGTAAAGATTAATTATTTCCCAAAGAAGAATATTTTTCTTCATGGACTTGACTTTGCTTCACATGCCATAGCCATCTATGGTAATGTTCCTAATCTTAATATCAGTTTAGACAAATGTAAACATCTGGGACTGACTAAACCACCCCTCCTACGATAAGCATAGGGACTTTTCCTTCCCTATATACTGAGACATGTGATTTACTAGCTATCATTGCATTATAAACATCCCCCCAAATTAACAGTTATTTCTCATTTAGTTCATGAAAATGCAATATGATCCCAGTGAGATGAGGAAGATGCATGAGTATTCAATGTACCATCAAGGACAGTTCCAAAGCCTGTACCTTCTGGTGTAGTTTCATAATTGGAAAGATAATGATGGCTCCTCTCTTTTATCTAACTAGAAGCCTCTAAATATTTTTGACAATGTTTTCATCAATTATTGGGTATTTCACATCATGAATTCTGAGCACATTCACTTTCCAGTCCTTCCAGGCAGCCCCATATATGAAGAAGAAGAAGAAGAAGAAGAAGAAGAAGAAGAAGAAGAAGAAGAAGAAGAAGAAGAAGAAGAAGAAGAAGAAGAAGAAGAAGAAGAGGAAGGAGGAGGAGGAGGAGGAGGAGGAGGAAATAAATATGCCCAATTTGTGTTGCCTATATATTCAGTGGAACATGGTCAAACCCCTACACCAACCCAAACCTCTGGAAAAGGTATCATACTCCCCTGATTTTAATACATCCCTGGTCTGGAAGTGATATGGCTTTTGCATAATATGGTCATCTTAATAAAATATTCACACAGAAAAGATAAAGATGCTATGGGTCTCTGATCCTGGACCTGATGAATGCAAGTTGTCTACAAGAACAGTAGTACATGCCCATATCTGTAAATCCACAAAAATAAACAAAATGAGTTCTCAAATAAATTGCTTGGTTATGAATATAATGTTGGATTACTGAGCTACTGTCCTGGAAAATGATTGATTCTGTTAGGTTTTTCTGCTATTTGTTTGCTAAATTTTTCCCTAAAAGAAATATTTAAAGAATTGGTTTTAGAAATTAAGTTGTGTTCATTTGAATTTTTTGAAAGTTTAGGGTTATTTTCAAATCATAAGTGACTGAATGATTTGACAGCTCTGGTCTCCAAATCCTGCCCTCTCCACAGTAGCTGCCTAATAATGTCTGACAGGTAAAAAATACTTCTCTAGTTGAATCAGCTTCCATGCTGATCAACATGAAGTTACAACATGATTTAGAAGATGGTCTGAACTAATTGAGCTAGCAGCCAAAGTATGATCTGTAGACAAGAAAAAAGTCATAAGATAATCACAGGAAGGAATAATAAATCTAAGTGTTATTTAGTGTAATATGAGGCATGTTAAATGTATTACTAAACAACAAAGGAACAGCTAAATTAACACTAATTGGTAATATGCCAACACATTTGAGTCAAAAGAAAATTTATTTACTGCCATAGGTGGGTAGTAACTTATTATTTGATTTGTTTGTTTTACAATCTTTGTGGCAGATTTGAACTACAGCCTAATTAATTTACTAATGAGATTTGAGCATTAATTGATATTTTACAAAGTTCTAAGACTGTAAAAATAAAAGATGTTTTACCAACCTAGTCAGAAGTAATTGCCTATTTGTCATCCTATCAATCAAAATACTTAATATAGAGAACTTCTAAATCCATTAGGAGTAATGATCTTAGCTGGTTTGCCTGTCTCAGTACATTCTACAAGATGAAAATACATAATTATCCACTCACTCTTTTCCTTTCTAGTTGTCCCATTAAATACGGAGTCAGACAGAGTTCATCATCTAAGCCTCCTTTACTTTTCTTCCCATCCCGAAGTCTATCCTCCATCCACTTTTCTTCCCTCTTAACCATTGCATATACATAATGAAATCAGTATCATTTACATCCGCAATCCTACTTACATCTATAAGACTGAGAGGCTAAGCCTTTTTTCTCTAGCACATGAGGAATTTACAGTAAAGAATCAAATCTGCAGGTGGAGAGTTTACACACTGATAAGTGTGACGGACATATTTCACACCTATGAAGGCATTGTGATCAGGATTTTCTCTTGACAAGAATATTTCATGTGGTTAACTGAAAGAAGATGATCAAAGAAAGGACAATGAAGGAATTTTCTGTGGAGTCAAATATGAGTAAACATACCTCTGAGACTCCATATCTTATAAATATTTAAATTCCAAATAATTGTTTTGAAATACTTCATTTACACACTGTCTGATGTAGACTCTCCTCCAAAATATTGTCAATATGTTGATGAACAATTTTAAAGTTGAATAAAAGAGAAATGCATGATACTGGTTCTAAGATAAAAATTTCAACATTTTAAAAACAATTTATAATAATGTTTTTAATGCATACTCTGCACCATTATGTATGAAAATATATTAATAAACTGTTTCTTTACTATCTCTTTCCTCTTTGTATTTAATACAAACTCTATGAGGTTTTAACTATCTATACTATCTATCTATCAATCTATATATAAAATATTATCTATCTATATATCTATATCTATATAGACAACAATATGAAATAAAATATAACATTCAGATGCTATATTAATCATGCGGGCAGTAGTGGCACATGCCTTTAATCCCAGCACTTGGGAGGCAGAAGCACCAGTTTTTCTAAGTTCGAGGCCAGCCTGGTTCTACAGAGTGAGTTCCAGGACAGGCAGCACTACACAGAGAAACCCTGTCTCCAAAAACAAATAATAAAACAAACAAACAAAAAAATTATTATCCATTTTATGTGTTTACATTTCAAATGCTACCCCTCTTCCCAGTGTCCCCCCCTCCTCCCAATTGCCTCTAAGAGAATACCCCCACACTCACCCTGCCACTCCTGCATCACCCCTCTATCATCCCCCTTCTCTGGGTCATCAAGCCTCCAGAGGACACAGCTTTTTCCCTCCCACCAATGCCTGGCTGTCCTAAATCTTGCTCTGTAGATTGACCTTGAATTTGGTTATCTGCATGCCTGACTCCTGGTATTAAATGTATGTATCTCCATGCCTGGATCTAATCTTAGCTGGGTAGGATCTTGCACCAAAGACCCACTCCCTTAATTCAATTTAACACCCAAGCTTAGGTAGTGAAGTAGTTAGAAAAAAGGAAGCTAGTGATAATGTAATAGAAGACAGGGACCACATTCCAGTTCCTGAAAGCAGAACTCTGCAGCTTGGGCCATGTGTTTCTGACTTTATAGGCAAGATGAGAAGAAGACTACTGAGACAAGTAATACTGGTTATCTGGAACTAAGGAATTAGTGGTGACTAACATCAATGAAGTGAAATCTTCTGCTAAGTGTTTGCTGAGAGCACAAAGAAGCTGTGTTCCAGAGATAACCAAGGTTGTACTTCATGCTGCAGCTGGACTTGGTAATGAGTAAGAGTCACCCAGGTGGTATTGGTTTTAAAGGCATGAAGGGATCATGAAGAGCAGCTGAGGCTTGGCACTGAGAGATGCTATGGAAGGCCATTGCTGAAGGTATAGCCCCAGTTGCAGTTGACGGCTCAGGACTGAAGGAATCATGCAAATGATTTGAGGCTTAGCACCATGAAAAAAGCCTATGAGAGGATTATTGGTGAAGCCTAATTGCCGCGAAAGACCCCAGTAAATAGGAGATGTCAATACCATGGAATGATCACCAAGAACAGCAGTAGCAGGGGAATGGATCAACTTGAGCTTAGAGTGCTACACGAGGCAGAGCTAGAGAAGTGGCGCCAGACGTTTGGAGGAGCACATAAGATCATGTGTGGATCACAGACACTGAAACAAGAAGCTGTAACATCCAAGTTGCCTTGGAGACCCCATGATTATTGAGATGCCTGAACCATAGGATATTTCCAGAGGAATGCTGCTAACAGGGAGTGGAATCAGCCCAGGAAAAGACGTTTGTTGCAGTCAACAAAGATGAAAAAGGAGTTGGAGATCTGAAAACTGCTTTGACATCAGCCATGGAGATGCAGAGTGTGGAGTTTGCCCAGCTGGCTTCTTGTCTTGATTCGGTAATTAGAGTTAAGTGATTGGGTAGATTTCACCATTGTGGAGTAAGATAGGAAGGTAGGTTAAAAAAGAGGATTTCCTGATAAGTCAATTTGCCAGAGGAAACTGAATTCAGCATGAGTTAAATCTCTATGTCTAGATCAAGTACAAACTATGCAATTTATTTTCAGCTAATTTAAAACATGCTTTGTTGGGTGTTTTCTATAACAACTTTATTGTCTACTTTTCATTTCTAAATATATTCAATGTAGCTTTTTATTTAACGTTTAATAAGCAAGGCATAACATGAATTCCATAACTAAAGCTCCTTTATAATATATTTAAACTTCTAGTAAAACATTAAATCATTGAATAAGAATGACTTGAGGAATTAGTCAGGACACTTGTGGTTATACTTTTTTAGCTCAAGACCTTCTTTCCAAGTCTTTCCTGTGTAATTCATTTTGTTTTTTTCTTCTCAAAGAATCTTCTTTGTCATAGTTTTCTATCTCAAATATTTCTCATTAAAAATGTCGCTCACAAACAGTATATTGAGGCATATCTACAGACAACTTCCAATCATCAGGGTCGCTTCATGCTCTCTGAAGTTTAATGATAGAAAGATCCTATATAAACAATGTCAAAATCAGGTCTATAAAGGAACAGGCGACCCATAGATAATAAGATATTCCAACGAATAAGTTGGGTCATTAAGTTTCAGGGCAAGTAACCTCAGTTTATTTTTTTAAATGAAATTCTGCATTTTAAATGAGACAAAAGTGTATTTGTCTCAGACACTAAATATATAGATGTTATTTTATATCTCAAGACAAAGTTCCAGTTGAACTGCCTTTAAAGTCCTGCATTTCATTTAAAAATTATGCAATTGGTTGAATAGAAAAGTTAAGGAATTGCTTATTAAAGCATACTTCCAGTTATTCAACAATCCCTCATGTGTTGGGCTTTTTCTCTCTTTGGTTAAAAGCAACTCTAAGACCCACAGAAGAGGCTTTTTGCCCCTAGGAAATTTTATTTTATTTTTAATAATTGGAAAACACTTTCCTCGGATGTGAAGTAAAGATTTCTTTCATAACAGCATATTTTGCCTGAAGAGTATTTTTAACTGTGATGAAAACAACAGTTGCCAGCCCATTAGTTCTCTTCTCGCAAATTATTCATTTACAAAGTTATTAGCTTAATAAAAAGCAATAGATAGAAGGCCTTAAGCGATTCTTCTCTAAATCTGGGGGATTTGCTTCATTAAAAATCAATTGCAAAGTCAAAGCTCAATCCATGTGTATGTGAGGAAGCAGGAAAAAGAGAAGTACAGATGTAATAATCTTGCCTGGAGTTTTCTTTATCTATTATTGAAGATGAAAATCTTCATGAATGACATTTTAAAATATTTCAGCTCTCTAGGATATTTCTCTTTCACTCTGGTAGAAAATGTAATGTTACTTATGGACTCTATTATCAGAAAATTTCAGAACTTAATACTTCTATGTCACATATTCAGATTATAATGTTAATTTTTGGATAATTTCCTTGTAAGTTAAGCCTTACAATTGCTCTTGTTATTTCTGTGACTCAGTTATAAATTTAGCAACCAGTAGCTTAAGAAATTTTAAGATCTTCTCAAGAATGTGTAAGACATAAATGGAAAGTATATGATGCTTTGTTTATTTAATTCTTGTAAACAATAATTGACTAGAAATGAAAACCAAGGTATCTCGTAAATGATGTTAATGACACCTGGGACACCTCATATAAGCATTTTCTTTCCCACTATCCTAAAGCTATAGGGAAATTATTGAATTTAATAGTATAGAATCTAAGAGGCACATCCTAAAAGATAATAGTTGCATATGTATAGGATAGAACTATTATGTCATAGCCTAAAAGGTAAAATGTCAAGTGCCATCTGTGGGCATCAATTTTTGGCAACCGATTGTAATAAGGGTTCAACCTCTCCTCTTGTCCATCACTCAGCTGAAGTAGTAAAAGAGAAATGTTACTATGATATGGTGAAAGTGGACCTGTTCAGCAATAGTTCTTTGTGTGAGAGGTTGATCTTTAGCAACAGTTCAGTTCCATAGCAAGCGCCAAACATAATTTCAGCAGCCGCAGAACAGTCTTCTAGGCAGACAGATGGGAGGCATGAATCAGAACCTAGAGTCCAGTCCTTTCAGCAAGCAGACACCAGGCAGCTGAAGTTCAATCCTGAAGAAACCACCCCACGGGCTCACCAACTGGCTTGAGGCAAGATTGAACAAGCGACAAGAGGCTGCAAGAACCTTATGAGCAGTTCTTGGGTGAGTTTCTCTCAGTGGCAGAATTATCACAAGTTGAGCTCAACAATGCTATGTAAAGGAACAACCACATGCATGTCTTTAGTGAATAGAGAGGTAAGGCAAATCAAAGCAATGCTCAGTGCTCATCTTCCACTGTCTGTAGGGTCATATTTATACTCCTTCATCAAGCAACCTTTCTTTTTTTATTAGATGTTTTCTTTATTTTCATTTTAAATGCTATCCCGAAAGTCCCCTACACCCTCCCCCAACCCTGTTCCCCTATCCGCCAACTCCTAATTCTTGGCCCTGGCATTCCCCTGTACTGGGGCATATAAAGTTTGTAAGACCAAGGGGCCTCTCTTCCCAGTGATGGCTGACTAGGCCATCTTCTGCTACATATGCAGCTAGAGACACAAGCTCTGGGGGTACTGTTTAGTTCATATTGTTGTTCCACCTATAGGGTTGTAGACCCCTTCAGCTCCTTGGGTAATTTCTCTAGCTCCTCCATTGGGGGCACTGTGTTCTGTCCTATAGATGACTATGAGCGTCCCCTCCTGTATTTGCCAGGCACTGGCATAGCCTCACTTGAGGTAACCTTTGATGTGTTTGATTTATCAAAACATCCTTTCACCTGTATCTGCTTCAGTACAGAAGTCTTTCATATGTTTGCTTTACCAAGACATCCTTTCACCCGTATAGCCCAGCAAAATAACATTTGGCATAAATAACTTTCGAAAGAACTGGACATTTACAGTTTAGCCACTCTTAAAGTTTGTAACAATATTTGTCACATGATTTTTATGTCATTTGTAATTGTTCAAGACATTAATAATAGACACAAAGGATTAGATGTGAAGTTGCATTCACTTTCTCTTTTTCCCCCCAATTTTTATTAGATATTTTCTTCATTTACATTTCAAATGCTATCCCAAAAGTCCCCTATACCCTCCCCATCCCCCGCACAGCTACCCTACCCACCCACTCCCGCATCTTGGCCCCTGTACTGGGGCATATAAGGTTTGCATGACCAAGGGCTCTCCTCTCAATGATGGCCACCTAGGCCATCTGCAACATACATAGCTAGAGACACAAGCTCTGAGGATACTGGTTAGTTCATATTGTTCTTCCACCTATAGGGTTGGAGAACCCTTCAGCTCCTTGGGTACTTTCTCTAGCTCCTCCCTTGGGAACCCAGTGTTCCATCTAATAGGTCACTGTGAGCATCCACTTCTGTGTTTGCCAGGCACTGGCATAGTCTCACACAAGACAGTTATATCAGGGCCCTTTCAGCAATATCTTGCTGGCGTATAAAATAGTGTTTGTGTTTGCTGCCTGATTATGGGATGCATCCCTGGCTGCAGCAGTCACTGGTTGGTCCATTCTTTTGTCTCAGATCCACACTTGATCTCTGTATCTCCTTCAATGTTTGCTTTGTTCCTAATTCTAAGAAAGGGTGAAGTGTCCACACTTTGGTGTTCATTCTTCTTGAGTTTCATGTGTTTTGCAAATTGTATCTTGGGTAATCTAAGTTTCTGGGCTAATATCCACTTATCAGTGAGTAGATGTTTTGTGAGTTCTTTTGTGATTGGGTTACCTCACTCAGGATGATACCCTACAGATCCATGTGCCTAGGAATTTCATAAATTCATTGTTTTTAATAGCTGAGTAGTACTCCATTGTGTAAATGTACCACATTTTCTGTATCCATTCCTTTGTTGAGGGACATCTGGGTTTTTTTTTTTTTTTTTCCAGCTTCTGGCTATTAAAATAAGGCTGCTATGAACATAGTGAAGCATGTGTCCTTATTACGAGTTTGAATATCTTCTGGATATATGTCCAGGAGAGGTATTGCAGGATCCTCTGGTAGTACTATGTCCACTTTTCTGAGGAACCGGCAGACTGATTTCTAGAGTGGTTGTACAAGCTAGCAATCTCAGCAACAATGAAGGAGTGTTCCTCTTCATCTAAATCCTCCCCAGCATCTGCTGTCCCCTGAATTTTTGATCTTAGCCATTCTTACTGGTGTGAGATGGAATCTCAGGGTTGTTTTGATTTGCATTTCCCTGATGATTAAGGATGTTGAACATTTTTTTTCAGGTACTTCTCAGCCATTCGGTATTCCTCAGTTGAGAATTCTTTGTTTATCTCTGTGCCCCATTTTTTAATGGGGTTATTTGATTTTCTGGTGTCTACCTTCTTGAGTTCTTTTGCAAGTTAATCTGGAATAACAAAAAACCTAGAATAGCAAAAACTCTTCTCAACAATAAAAGAACCTCTGGTGGAATCACCATGCCTGACCTCAAGCTGTACTACAGAGCAATTGTAATAAAAACTGCATGGTACTGGTACAGTGACAGACAGGTAGATACTTAGATAGCTCAGTTCATGCAGACACTGTAAAATTCATGAAAAGATATTTGCATGGCTGCAATAACATCATTATTAAAAGCACATAAATATGTGTAGAATTGTTGGCCCAAGTATATAAGACTATAAGCTATTTTTGAAGTTCTCCAGAAAAAAAAAAAACTTCTACTCAAACACTACATTTCAGCATTGGTTACCATGTTATGAATTTTTGCACCTTCCTTCTCCTGACTAGGTTTTTGAAAAACATGATGATTGCAAGAATATCTAGGTTTGTATAGCATAAATTCAATCTCTTACCGTACCATTACACTGATTCTATTATTTCATGTATATTATGATACGGTTTTCACCCAACTCAAGTTCCAGAACAACCTACTATTATCTTCATCTGGCCATTAATTACATCGGAAAGAATATTGCTCTAATATATTATGAATAGCAAAGTAACCTGTATTTAAATATCAAGTCCAGAAAGTTGGCAGTACAAAAAGGCAACCATGGCTGTGAGTACTTGGAACCACAATGCAAGAGGACAGGTACTTACAAAAATTACATCCTTCATAAATACTATTATTTGAAACTTAAGTTGGGATAACTCAAAAGCCTAAGGACTAGGAATTTATGTTAGTGGTACATCATTTTCTGTGCATGTTCTAGGACCTGGTATTAATACTAACATAAAAGTAAAAAAGAAGAGAGAGAGAGAGAGAGAGAGAGAGAGAGAGAGAGAGAGAGAGAGAGAAGACTATAGGTGCCAGAGCTCTGCTATACAATCATGTTATTCAATTATCTTGCTTCATGACTCAAATTCCCCAAGAGATAATGCAGATGACTTTGCCTAGACTTCGTTCATGGACACAGCAAAGAAACATTCAAATGACACAACAACACTATGTTTATGCTTTGAAGAAATATCTCTCAGTTGAAGGATTGAATTGAATTGGTAAAGGGAAAACTTCTTTTGGGACTTTAGATAATATATTTTTCATAACTTTTCATTGATCAAATCAGCAAACAATTTAAAATCTAAATTATGATTCAAGACACATAAATATTTAATTAACTAATAAGATCCCATTGAGTCCTCACATTTTACCTAAGTAATTAAATAAATGTCAATACAAACTTGACCAGATTTGCGGGAAGTTAAAAAGTATGGAATTCTGTGTCACAGGATGTTCCAATTACATTAGTACAGGGGAGGCCTGTGATTGGACAGGGTTAAGGGAGTCAGAGCAAAGAGTTGCAGAGACAGAGAGCTCTCAAGAAGAGGGAAACGGGGATTGGAGTTTGACTTAGTGTTATCAAAAGGTTAGAAAAAAAAAGATTAGAATAAAATAAGAATAAAGGGTTAACATTTATCATTATCAATTGGCTCTGAAATTATTTATTGGCATCTTGTAAATTATGATTTTATTGATACATAAATCTAATTGGTAAACTATAAACTTGAGAGTCTTGATTTTACCAGGTTATTGAGGATGGCAGATCTATTTGGTTCCTGGAGTGTGGGACTGCAGGTTTATCCCACTTATTAGAGCAGAGAGGGAACTAGTGGCTTGTGGGACAAATGAGCCATATGATGTGTGGCCTAGCTCCCTTGAGTTGGTGGCAGCAGGAGCACGGGAGCATGGTCTCACATTGCAGAGAATTGGCAGGATCATTTTTAAATACTTCCCACAACAATTCTGAACAACCCTAACAGGTATTTGATGCATTAGAGTTTTTCTACAAGACAATATATTTGGGTTACGTGTAGGTAATGATTCAAATTTTTTCTGAAGGGTTTTTCAAGGATTGTTGTAAGTTGTGGCAACAAGTTGCAATCAGAAAACATTAGAAAAGATATATATATATATATATATATATATATATATATATATCAGTTCAAATTCTGTTTCAGTTCAAATTCTGTTTTAAGCTGAATATTTAGTGTCTGACATTAGGTAGGACATCTTTACATCACCCATTAAAATAAGAATATTTTAATTCCCTGATTGGGCCATGATTGATTTCACTCTTTTAAGCAAAGACTAGTAAGAATTTGAAAAGCAAGAGATCCATATAGTGGATATCCTGACCCTTGAAAAGCTATCTGTCTTAGTGCACACAAAGCTTTTGTTTTAATCTGTTAGCCCATCATGTGGCTCTTTTTATCCCACTTATCAGAATACTGAATTTTGTTAGCTCTCTACACATTTCCATGAGTGAAAACAGAGTCTCTTTTCTCCTATTAACAGTTTGCATATCTCTGAAATTTAGATGGAGTAGATTTCCTTGCTTCTACACTTTCTGAAAGATTTAAATATGAATGAATGTTTCTTTTAGCTTGTGCAGCTTTTACTGGAGGGAACACACTGCTTCCTCAGATTGGTTAGTCCTAACAAGAAGCATATATTCACTTATTTGTTTATTCAGACTTCTTGTCTTTAAATTTTATTTGAAAAATAGTACAAATAGCTCTAAGAACAGTGTGTTTTGCAAGTGTATTCACAGTATGTATCATATTAGACACATAGAGACAGACAGAGAGACAGAGACAGAGAGAAAGAGACAGAGAGACACAGAGAGAGAGAGAATGAACATATTTATTCTTATTCACCTTTATTTCAATTTGTGTACTAACCATAACATAAGTTTTAAATTTCAACCACTCTTTGCCACAGAGGACACTGTTAAAATAAAAGCCAGTATTAACAGAGTATTCCCAGACTCCCATAGAAAAGTGGGGGTTAAACTATAATTAATATGTATATATGTATGTATAATAACATACACAACTGTAATTAATATAAATCTGCAGGAATTAATAATTGAGAATAAATAAAGTATTTTGAATAAAAGTCTCTCCTAAGATAGCATCCAAAATTATTCCAATTTGAGCAAGACATCCCACAGTCACAACTGTCATTAAATCAGGAAAATATCACTGACAACATCTTGAATTCTTCATCCTCTGTGACAGGTGGTGATTTCTGTTCCCTTGAGTAATATACACAATATAAATGCAAGTCAGCTGGTATTTCACACACCTAATAGAATATCTCCATTGAAACCTCATTATTAATTCAGGGAATCATTCAGCGTTACTCCATGATAAGACTATTTGTATATAGCTAATGTAATTTTTATAAAACTAGTATATGTCTTTAAATTTAAGCAACATATTATGTAAATTACCAAATTTTAATTATAATATAGTGGATATAAATTGGACATATTTTGTGTGTCTAAGGTAAAGGAGATTTCCACATCAGCCTATAAAAAATCTTTCTATTAATATAGTATGAATTTCAATTTTTTCCAATTTTATTTTGTGCCATTACTTATTTATAATCATACTTCAATTATATTTCCTTTGCGCTTTGAAGAGTTTCAGTCTTGCCTGGTAATAAGTTTTTTGAACAGACTACATGAAATATATTTTATTTGATTACTAATGAGATAGAGGAATATTATTTTAGATGCCACCAATTTCTAACATCCAAAATACATGTTATTAAGCTTAATATTAGTAATCTGAATGAATATATGTAAAACTATAATGCATATCTATTTTTATATACCCATGTAAATAGTTAAATGCACATACATGTACAGGAAGTTTTAAAAGATATTTTTACTTGCTTGTTTTACATGACAGAGTCTAGCAAAAGGAAAAAAAAAGACAGAGCTAAGTAATATTTGTTTCTTTTTCTGAATCTATAAATAGATAGTTTTAATGAGAGGAATGAAGGAGGGAGCCCCTAAAGTATTGCCTGTAACAAGGCCTGGGCCAAAAAGTTAAAAACAACAGAATGTGGGAAAAAAATAATAAGAAAATGATATTTGTGCTCTAACAAATTAGAGAATTCCAAGAATGTTATACGTTTGTGTATGTGTGTGTGTGTATATGTATGTGTGATAAATTAGTTTTCTACATGTTTACTACATATATCACAGTTTTCTATATGTCTCTAAATGTTTACTATATATGTATACACACACCCATGTATGATCAATTGGTTTTCTTACAGAAAAGAAAAAAACAGACATGCCTACTTGCTGTGTATCATCATGTGCATTTAGAAGTATTTCATATGAGAACTTGATTTTTATATGAAATAAAAGCAGAATTATCTGAATTCAGCTGTTGTTCTTAAATAGTAAATAAAATATAACACATCCCAAATTCAATCTCTTCCAACTTAAGTCATTGTAAATATCCTTTTAATTCCTTCTGTTCAAGACAAGGCCATAAACATCAGTTTGTTTGTTTTTTTCAAAGACAAAGGTAATATGTCTTTTTTCTAATAGCCTGCTGTCTTCGATGAAGGCTTCCTTTGCTTAGGTCTATCTTTGCTTTATAGTTTTCTGTTCTTATTTCACTTCTTTATCAAATAAATAATATTCGATAAGCCACTCTCTTTACTTCTTCACGGTATTATCTATCTCTTTTCACCATTATTATGTTGTTTCTACATGTGTTCATGTTTGTTTCTATGTCTGTGTATGTGTGTGTGTGTGTTCATTTGTGTGTTTGTCTGTATTATAAACATATATGTGTATTTGTATGTATATATTTATACACTCAATATACATAATTAAACTTGAGGCTTTAATTATACTAGAAAAGTTATCTCCCACTGAATTCCATCCCTCCAACAATTCATTATGGTTGGTGCTTTTGTTCACAACTGCCTGTTAAATATGGGTTTTGTATACCGATTAAAGACATCATTGGAGACAAGCCACTAAGGATAGAAATCTGAACACAAATGAACATCAACAAAACCCCACTGTGTTTTTTAGCCCCTACTAATTGCTTCAGAGTTGTCATTTTTGTTTGTTTGCTTGTTTGTCCTATTTGTGTTTTATCTGAATGTATACATCCCTAGGTATTTTCTGTCAACACACTTAGCCTGGCAATTTTCACTACAGGAATTATAACAGTAGCCAAATATCTCAAACTCAATAAACCCTGACAAGTTCACGGTTGCTAAGCTGGAGACATAGTTAGATATTTTATAAACTAACATATTCACTACACTCAAACTAATCTCACAAATACATCTTCAACATATAGTCATAGCTAACTATTAATTGTATTACCTATTATCTAAAATCAAGCTTACCTAAGAAAATCATCCTTACTTTATCCATATACTTGAATATAATTAATTTTGAGAGTTTATACTAGTTTCATTTCCTTTCATGAAATGAATTAATTAGAAATAGAGTAAACAAACTAGTCCATGATTACCAACACAATAAATGTGGGAAGAATAAGTCTATGGAGTCTCAGTCAAGTGTCTGAGTTTGCTGTCTATGTTCTCAAACTGTTGTTAATGAGACAGAAGCTCTTAAAATAAACATATTGAGGTTGGACTCCTTTGAAATTTTGACCAATTACAACTTGTTTTTTTTAAAATCATGTGATAAATATAAGAATCAATAGATGCTTGGCTAAGGCTGAATATACTTGACAGACCAATGACACTTAAGTGATATTAGGTTTTCATCTCTAGACAAGAGAAGAAAAAGGAACTTATGACTTATGATATTGTTTCTGTTTAACAGAAATTTGAATAGAAGACTTCTTTGGGAGAAATGTATATTCTTTATAAATTAGCCATATAAAAATTTCCTGATATGGGATGTTTCATTCGAAAATGCTGTTAATACACTTAAAAAATACTGTGGAAGCATGGGGATTTGACAGACTTTGCATCTGAAATTAAGCACAGCTCATGCAATGTATTAATTGATTCACAGCTAGCTCAGTTGCTTCTGACTTCATAGTGTGCAAATGTAGTTACAGTAAGTGTTCAGACTTCCCAGGGGAGCACTGAGCCAACAGTGGGAGAGAGTTAACTTACTTCTGTATGGTATTTAAAACGTCTGGGGGAAAGTTACATTTTGTAGGGGATCTGATGCTCTTGCTAGCATGAAGGATTTTAATGCAGAACATAAAATTAAATATTATACTTTCACATTAAAAGGAAAATAGTTAATAATTAGGACTGTAAGATGGTGAGATTAAGGCACAGAATAGGAAGGGAAAATGAAACAGCTCATCAAATCCCAATAATCATCATTCCCTTTGCCCTATATGCTGAACTACCAAGTTCCTTCATGACTGGACCACTTCCAGCTCACCAGCCTTCTTCTTGCTGAACAGCAAAGATAAGGGCCTATGTCCTTAGGGGAATCAGTTCTTGTAACATCTAATCGATCACTAAGTGCTGAAGCGCCCAAGGCAAGGCAGAGATATATCTGGGAAGAACAATCTGCCTCACTCACCAGAGCATGGGTTCCCAGACATATTCAGAAGTTTATTGATAGCAAGAGAATTGAAATCTGGAGCATCCATGCTATTTGCTCAGAGGACTTTATCAGAGCACTGTGACCTTTCTGGGTTCTGTGTCTGTGAGAAAGTGACTGTTACAGCTTTCACACTACGGGAACATCAAATGTTAGGCCTGGATCTTAATAAGAATTGTTGAAGACTCAATCTTTTAAATTCATGAAAGCAAATTCAAGAAAACCAGAATTCCATTATGGCTTTGTAGATACTTTATTGATGTGTTATTGCTTTATATTTGTCTGTTTTGAGTGTGTTTATGTTTATATTTAATCAGCATGATTACTCTGATTACTTTAATCATAATTTTGCAGCTAAGTTCCTACTATATTCTGTTATCTTATGGGCACTGTAAATGAGGAAATCTTTTTCTATTGCAGACCCCTCCCTGGCTCTAGAAAAAATGTTTTAAAATTGTTTTGGATACCATAAGTGAAGTTTCATAGTTGATTTCTTGAGTGCTGCTAGGTTTTGAGAGAAATTAAGGCAAAGAAAGATATATCTTTTTATAATTATTACTATTCTTTGGTCCCTGATAGAAAGTTTAACAAGTATATCCTTAAGAAATGCCGTAGCTCATTGAGTGATATGTCCCTGAATGAGAAATAGACTCTCTCAATTGTCACTTTGCTTTTCTCTTTTTTTGTCTTCCAAGTACCAAACATTAAGCCACGTTTTCATGTCATGAACTTTGTGCCTCATTTTATGCCTCCTCACACCTGAAATCAAAAGACGCAAAGTGTCATAAACTGAAATCTTTGACAACTTAAGACAAAATCAAGTGTTCTCTATTTTGGTTTGATTTTTCTCAGATATTTTAAAATAACAGCAGCGCCTTTGCTATTATCAGGGCTGTTTGGTGAAGTGGTTCTTATAACTGCTGGTTTGTAAAAAGTAGTAAAGATATATGAAGCATTCCTGACTGCCTGCGGGACATGCAGTAAATCTTTTACTCTTAAGGAGTAATCTTGACTGTGTAGCATGGGACCCACCTGGTCTTGCCATCACTATAAATTATTCACCTTTTTTATTGACAGGTCCAAAAGCAACCTAGAACACAGGGCTAACTGTGGTGCCTATTAACATACTGAAAGTTTCTGTTGGACTCCAGACTCCTTCAGTATCTGTGGCTCCTCTAAATTCTTCTCTTACTACCCTCTACCCTAAAGGGAAGCTAAAGGGTTCCCTCCTTGAGCTTTTTTAATCTTTCTAACCCTGCCGTTTAGGTGTTGTTTATAGTTTTAATCTAACACCTTTAGCTCCAGGACTAGCCAAGCTACCAGCCTAGACCCTGCTCTGGGAAGTGACCACACTCTCAGGCTTCTTCAAGCTTCCCTGAATCCACAGATACCACACACACACACACACACACACACACACACACACACACACACACACAGAGAGAGAGAGAGAGAGAGAGAGAGAGAGAGAGAGAGAGAGAGAGAGTGAGTTAGTTCATCTCTGTGTCCTCAACTTCAGTGGCTAGTGCCTCCTAGCCACTAACAAACATCCTTAGCCACACACCTGTAGCAGAGGCCACAAACCCCAGCTCCCACTAGGACCTAACATGGGTGGTGCTTTCCTCTTCCTCCAAAGCACTGCAGAAATCTCTTCTCTCCTTCCCTTCATCTCCTTTACCTCCAGGGACCCAGAAGTCCTGCCTGTACCTGTTGCTTAAAATTGGCCCCTGGGGCTTCTTTTCTGACAAATCAAGAACCAATTGGGGCACAGGATTTTAACACCAGAAACTGCCCCCCCCTTCACTTCAGCCATTGGTTTAGGTTATCTTGACTCTATTTCCTAATCTTTTCTGCCTTTGTCTCTTCTGTCTCTGTCTCTGTCTACCTCTCTTTCTGTGTGTCTCTCTCTGTCTCTCTCTCCCCTTCTTCTCTTATAACCTGATTCAGCCAAAAGACTATGTTCCTGGAACTGCACTGAGTTCTCTTGTTCTCTCCCTGCCTGCTCTTCCAGATGCCTGCTCTCTTTGTCATATGTACAACAAAAACCTTCCCATCAACCATACATACCTTGTAGCAGTAATGTCCATATATATAATAAACTCAATAGTGTTTTCTCAAAATATTTGTCTATTGTTAACTTTAAGAGTTTTTCACACTTACATGCAAGGTTACATGTGAGAGAGGATAGAGGGGAGTATGTGTTGGATTTCAGTCCCAGGACAAGAGGCTTTGGTGCTTGTTTAGCACATCAAAGTAGTCTTGGACTCCAGATTCTCCCAGGATTACTTATGCTCAGTCTCTACCTGTTATAAGACATAGCTGGCATACCATGCCCTCTACCCAGAGTTTTGCAGCCCAGAGCCCTGTCTCTTCACTATATCATCCAGATATTTAAGTTTTCTGACTTTCTTTGTGCAGAGGTACTTCCCTAACCTGTCTGTGTGAGATCAATGAACTCGAGTGAGAGCTGTCTAACAAACCCACCTTTATAATAAAATTTGGCTTAAATTGGCATTGTTAATTAACAGAGATGATCAATTAGTATGGACAATGTGATTGGAGGAGCCACTAAAAGAGAACCAATTCATTGATACTATTACCATATGTGGATTAAAGGATTGTATTAAAGCAATGTTCTTAGAGTTGTAATTAATGGACAGATGAAGATACTGTAGGTTCTTCTGGAACATAGGTTGAGTAAGAACAGTATCATAAAATACATGAAAGAATAGAAACTGTGTAACGACATGGAAAGAGACTGGATTTATGCTATACAAAACAAGATATTCTTACAATCACCAGATGCTACAATAAATGAGCAGGAGAAGGAAGGTGATCACCTCGGTTCTTGGTAGGAGAGTGAGACTCTCTGCTCTGCCCCTGGAGGTTTGTGTTTGGTTTTCTCTTTATTTTTGTTGTTGTTTTTCTTGAGGCAAGCCAAGTCTGGGCCTCAACATTTGCCATTCATGGGACCACAAGGCTATCATAGTAAGTGTGTACCTTATACAGTCATCAGAGAATAAAGTTCTAGTATTTAAGGCCATCGTTGTGTTCTGATTAATGAGCAATCAAAGCATTGACCTCTCTTGATAATGTTTATTACAGAAGAATGTTTTTTGAAAAATGTAGCAGGTTATGTTTCAGAGTAAAGTTGAAGTAATTAATTATATTAGCAAATCCAAATTCCTGATAATCTCACTCTCATGTCTATAGGAAAACACCTGCTTTCTCCTACCTTCCTTCTCCAGCCTTTCCATCTCAATGGGATCAGCCAGATTTTCTCTTACCACCTTTCTCTCCTTTCACTCTGGGATATCAGTACCCAACTCCAGCAGGCATTCTTTGGGAACTTGTTAGACAAGCCTGCCAGAGAATCAAGAAGACCACAAGTTAGGTAGGAAAGCTTCAAATGTTTACTCTGCCTCTTCTCCTTCATATCCAATTCCCCAGGCCCATCTCTATCCAGGTCTGTATCAGACAATTTGTTATGGCCTTACCTCATGCTCTACCACCATGCCAATAGGGCTAATATATCCTCTTGAAAATGCTGCTTTTGTTCCTCTTGTGGAATCATTTTCTAGCTCATCCCCTTTCCCAAGTATTAGTTCCAAATACTTAATGCATGTTACTGGGCATACTCAGTGACAAACCTAACAGGATCTCAGGTGAACTGCCTACTAGGCAATATATAGCCACCATAGTCTCCAATGAGAAAAAAAAAAAAAAAAAAAAAAAAAAAAGCAACAAAAACCTGCTTACAAAGACAATGCCAGATTTTCTGTATCCATTCTTCTGTTGAGGGACATCTGGGTTGTTTCCAGCTTCAGATTATTATAAATAATGCTGCTATAAATATGTTGGAGCATCTTTTGGATATGTGCCCAGAGTCATATAGCAGGGTCTTCAGGTAAAACTATTTCAGATTTTCTCAGAAACTGCCAGATTGATTTCAAAAGTCATTGATTTTTACTAGCTTTCAGTCCCACAAGCAATGGAGAAGTGTTCCTCTTTCTCCACCTATTCGGCAGCATCTACTGTCACCTGTGTTTTTGATCTTAGCCATTCTGATTGGTGTGAGGTAGAATCTCAGGGTCTTATTGATTTGCATTTCCCTGATGACTAAGGATGTTGAACATTTCTTTAAGTGCTTCTCAGGCATTCCAAATTCTTCAGCTGAGAATTCTCTGTTTAGCTCTGTACCCCATTTAAAAATTATTTAATCATTTTACACCCCACTTTTAAGTTATCTGGTTCTCTGGAGTCTAACTAACTTCTTGAGTTCTTTGTATATTTTAGATATTAGCCCACTAAACAATACAGAAAATGTGGTACATTTACACAATGGAGTATATTCAGCTATTAAAAAAATGACTTCATGAAATTTGCAGGCAAATTGTTGGAGCTAGAAAATATCATCCTGAGTGAGGTCACCTAGACACAAAAGAATACACATGGTATTACTGATAAGTGTATATTATTCCAAAATCTCACAATGCCCACAGTGCATCCCACAGCCCATATGGAGCTTAAGGGGAAGGAAAACCAGGGTGTGTATACTTCAGTGCTGCAGGATAATCGAGGGAGTTGGAGGAAGGGGAGAGGCATAGGAGGGAGAGAGGTCAGGGAGGAAATAAGGGGACAGTATCAGGTACTGGAGGGAATGGAAAATACATACAGAGGGTCAGGAAATCGAATAAAAGTACAGTACGTAGCAGTGGGAGATGTGGAACTAAGAGTAGCCACTGGAGGGTTCAAGATGCCAGGAAAACGAGAAGCTCCCAGTACCCAAATGGAATGACTTAAGCCTAAATGCACAGTATAGAGGAGATAGATCCTGTGGAGACCAACTCTACTAAATAGGCACTGCTCCCAATTGAGGGATGAGGCTACCCACCAATCAGAACGTTTTCAACCCAGAAATATTCCTGTCCAAAGGTAAGACAGGGACAAAGATGGAGCAGAGACTTAAGGAAGGGCCATCTGGTGACCTACTCTCCTGGGGATCCATCCAGTCTGCAGACACCAAACCACAGACACTGTTGCTGTTGCCAAGAAGAGCTTACTGACAGGAATCTGGTGTGGCTCTTCCTTGGGAGGTTCAGCCAGGAACTGACCAATGCAAATGTGGATGCAAGTAGCTACCCATCAGACTGGGCTCTGGTGCTGTAGTAGGGGAGTTGGTTGAAGGACTAAGGGACAGAGAGGGATTACAACCCCATAGGAACAATATCAGCTGGCCAGACACCCAGTTCTCCCAGGGATGAGACCACCAACCTAAGATTGGACAAATGCATAGCAGAGGGTGGCCTTGTCTGACATCAATGGGAGAGGAGGCCCTTGGTCCTGTGGAGGTTTAATGCCCCAGAGTAGGGGAATGCTGAAGTTATGGGACAAGAGAAGGTGGGTAGGTGGGAGTCACCCTCATAAAGGCAAAGAGGAAGGAAGAGAGGTTGGATGTGGGATGGGAAGTTTGTGGAGAGGGTTATCATTTTAAATGTAAAGGAATGGAATGATTAATCTTTAAAAAAGAAAAACAAAGAAAATGCCAGATATCATCCCCCCCCCCCCCAAACTGCACTTCTCCCAAATCCAGATGCTAGGTCCATTGTAAAAACATAATCAATAAGAGCCAGGACAATATGTCTGTATTAGTACTCAGCGATACTGTTACAGCAGGCCCAGAGTGTCACACCATAGCTAAAGCACAATACTAAGAATTTAAAATAGCCTTTATGAATATGATTGAGGTCCTCAATGATGAAATGAATAAACCACTTAAGGAAATCTATGAAAGCACAAGTAAGCAGTGAAAGGAAATGGATAAGACAGTTCAAGGTTTAAAACTAGAAATAGAAATAATAAAGACAACCCAAATCAGAGAAGTCTGAAAATGAGAAAATTATGAACTCTAACAGAAAGTGTAGAACCATGATTCACTGACAGAATACAGTTAAAGAGAAAATTACAGAAAATGAAGAAGGGATAGAATAAATAAATACCTCAGTAAAAGAAAATATCAGTAAAAGAAAATACCAACAAAGACACAGAATAACATAACAGAAGGAAAAAATAGGATCCATCTTTCTGCTGGATTCAAGAAATACACTTTAACATCAAGAATCAACTAACCATGGCACATTGAAATTCACAGAGACAGAAACAACAATCAGGAATCATGTATGGGTCTGTAATAGATCCTCTGTCTACAAGCAATGATTATGTGGCTTTGTGTTCTTATGGGACCCCTAACAGCAGGAATGGAAGTGCCTCTGACTCTTTTGCCTGCCCTTGGGACCTTTTTTTTTTTCTACTTGGTAGCCTTATCTAGTCTTGATATGAGTATTTGTACCTGGTCTTATTGTAATCTGTTATGCTATGTTTCAGTTGATATCCCAAGATATACTTAATAGGAAATGGAGGAGGAGTGGATCTAGGAGAGAGGGGAGAGTTGCCTGGAAGAATTAGAGGTTGAGAAAACTCGAGTTAGATGAGTGTAATGTAGTTAAACAAGAAAAACAGAAGAAAAAAAAGATAAACGAAATAAACATCATCTCCATCGGCATAGATTCTGTCACCAGATATCACCTCCTCCCACTGACAACTCATTTGTGTTTTGCAAGACTCTTGGGAATGATTCTCTACTTTTGTATCATATGAACTCTCATGACTTAAACTTCACTGTAGTCACAGTAAGGAAAGTGCTACAAACTGACAAAGACTTTTGTTTGCATGTGAGAAACTTTCTCCCCTGAGACAACAATCACAAATGTGCACCTCAGTTTTTTCCCAAGAGAGTGCACTCTTCCTTGCAGGAGACAATTCCTGGGTACAGAGTTTTTGAAGGTTTGTCTCATACTGAAAATTCAAGAACCATTTATTTTTTAGTAGAAAAATTTGATCTCTTCCAGGTAGGCAATGCTTCTATCTTAAAACTGTCTTATGACTAATATATGAGCAATCAGCTATTTTAATTTGTGAAATAGATTATTGGCACATGATTGAAAACTAGAAGATACTCATGTCCTGTTAGATTTTTATTTACCATGTCATGTGTCACTTTGTACCTGGGTTTTAAAAAGACCTCAGCGTTATCTTCACTCAGGTATTCACACTTTTCCTTTAGTGCTGTATTTACACAGCAAAACTAGGTACAAAATCTTCTGCTATTAGTCGTATAAGGTAAGACTTAAATGCCATACACTCTTGGAAAGAACTTTTTTTTTTGTTTCTTCACTTTGCATTCCCTCCCCCCGCCCCAAATGGGTACAAAACTCTAAATAAATGATTGCAGTCAGGAACTAGGAAGAAATATTAGGCTCTATAATTTTACCAAAATTTGTAATTGTGTATCAAAAATGTAGCATCATGATCTTCAGTAGGTATATCAAAGTTCCGCTTTTTTAGGCCAACAAACAGGGTGAATTTTGAAAGCATTTCTCTGGAGCTGTTTTATCTAAATCATTTCAAAAAAAAAAAAAAAAAAAAAAAAAAAAACCAAAACCTAGACGTTTAAGTTGTCTCTGATAGTGGCACATACAACATTATAAAATACTTCACCCTCATGGATAGCTATGCTACTCTAAGGCTTGGTGAATAATATATTTTTCTGTTTTAGAACTGATGTTTCATTTTGTACCTGAAAATACTCTCCAGAAAGTCATTAGAATTTTATTAGAAGAAGAGAGGGTGGGAAAAGTGGGGCCAGTTCAGATTTGGGAGGAGATTGGGAATACAGAGGGTCAGGAATTTGGAAAGAAGATGTATGGCAGTGGGAGAGGGGTAACTGGTGGTAATCAGGAACCCAAGAGTTTCCCAGGACCCATCAGGAAAGACTTTAGCTGAAATACCCAACAAGGAGGAGATAGAACCTGCAGAAACCATATCCAGGGGATAGGCATGGCCCCCAGTTGAGGGATGTTGCCACCCACTCACCTCAAAAATATTAATCCAGAATTCCTCCTGTCAAAAGGAAATGCAGGGGACAAGAGTGGAGCAGAGTCTGAGGGAAAGGTCATCCAGAGACTGCTCCAGCTAGGGATCCAGCCCATCTGCAGACACAAACGCAGACACTATTGCTGATGCCAATAAAAGCTTAGTGACAGGAGCCCAGTATAGCTGTCCCAGGAGAGGATTTGCTAGGGCTGGACCAGTACAGATGCAGAAGTACACAGCCAAAAGTAGGACTGAGTGCAGAGACCCCAATGGGGAAGATAGGAGATGAAGGGGTTCGCAACCTCTAAGGAAGAACAACAATATTAATCAACCGGGCCCCCAGTGCTTCCAATGACTAAACCACCAACCAAACAGTAGGCACCCATGGCTCTAGCTGCATATGTAGCAGAGGATTGCCTTATCTAGCATCACTGGGAGGGGAGCCTTTTGGTCCTGTGGAGGTTTGGTGATGTAGGATAGGAGAACACTAGGGTGCTGAGGAAGGAGTGGGTTGGCAGATGGGTGAGCACCCTCAGAGAAGCAGGGGGAAAGAAGGGGATAGGAAGCTTGTGTAGGGGAAAGTGGGAAGGGAGATATAATTTGAAATGGAAATAAATAAAATAACCAAAAAAAAGTAAACATGATAAAACAATAGAAAGAAAAGGTACTCTAAAAAGTTCATCTTATGAAACCACAATTACTCTGATACCAAAACCACAAAAAGACCCAAGAAAAAAAGAGAACTTCAGACCAATTTCCCTTATGCTGGCGAGGATGTGGAGAAAGAATAACACTCCTCCATTGTTGGTGGAATTGCAAGCTTATACAACCACTTGGAAATCAGTCTGGTAGCTCCTCAGAAATTATACATACTACCTATAGATTCAGCAATACCTCTCCTGGGCATATACCCAGAAAATGTTCCAACTGTTAATAAGGACACATGCTGCACTATGTTCATAGCAGCCTTGTTTATAATAGCCAGAGATGGAAAGAACCAAGATGTCCCTCAACAGAGGAATGGATACAGAAAATGTAGTACATTTACACAATGGAGTACTACTCAGCAATTAAAAAAAATGAATTTATGAAATTCTTGGGGAAATGGATGAATCTGGAGGATATCATCCTGAGTGAGGTAACCAAATCACAAAATAAGTCACTTGATATGTATTCACTGATAAGTGGATATTAACACAGAAACTTAGAATACTCAAGATACAATTTGCAAAACACAAGAAAATCAAGAAGAAGGAAGACCAATGTGTGAATACTTCATTCCTCCTTAGAATAGGGAACAAAATACCCATGGAAGGAGTTACAGAGACAAAGTTTAGAGCTAAGACAAAAGGTTGGACCAGCCAGAGACTACTTCACCTGAAGATCCATCACATAATCAGCCACCAAACACAGACATTATTCCATATGCGATCAAGATTTTGCTGAAAGGACCCTGATATAACTATCTCAAGTGAGGCTAGGCTAGTGCCTGGCAAATACAGAAGGGTATGCTCACAGTCATCTATTGGATGGAACACAGGGCCCCCAATGGAAGAGGTAGAGAAAGTACCCAAGGAGCTGAAGAGGTCTGCAACCCTATAGGTTGAACAACAATATGAACTAACCAGTACCATCCAGAGCTCTTGTCTCTCGCTGCATATGTAGCAGAAGATGGCCTAGTTGGCCATCATTGGGAAGAGAGGCCCAATAAAGTCTTGCAAACTTTATATGCCCCAGTACAGGGGCCAAGAAGTAGGTGTGGGTGGATAGGGGAACAGCGCAGGGGGAGGGTGTAGGGGATTTTGGGATAGCATTTGAAATGTAAGTGAAGAAAATATCTAATAAAAAATTGAAAAAAAAAATCAATAAAATTCTTACAAACTGAATCTAAGAACATATCAAAATGATCATCCATCATGACCAAGTAAGCTTTATCCCAGGGATGCAGGGATGGTTTAATATACAGAAATCCATCAATGTAATCCACTATATAAACAAACTCAAAGACAAAAATCACATGATCATCTCGTTAGATGATGAGAAAGCATTTGACAAAATCCAACATCTTTTCATGATAAAAGTCTTGAAAAGATCAAGCATTCAAGGCCCATATCTATACAAAATAAAAGCAATCTATAGCAAACCAGTAGCCAACATCCAAATAAATGGAGAGAAAATTGAAGCAATCCCACTAAAATCAGGGACTGGACAAGGCTGTCCACTCTCTCCCTACCTATTCTATAGAGTACTTGAAATCCTAGCCAGACGAATTAGACAGCAAAAGGGTTACAAATTGGAAAGGAAGATGTGCAAATATCACTATTTGCAGATGATATGATAGTATACATAATTGACCTCCAAAATTCTACCAGAGAACTCCTAATCTTGATAAACAACTTCAGGGAAGTAGCTGGATATAAAATTAACTCTAACAAATCAGTGGCCTTTCTCTACACAAAGGATAAACAGGCTGAGAATGAAATTAGGGAAACAACACCCTTCACAATAGTCACAAATAAATTAAAATACATTGATATGACTCTAAGTAAGTGAAAGATCTATATGACAAGAACTTCAAGTATCTGAAGAAAGAAATTGAAGATCTCAGACGATGGAAAGTATCTCCCATGCTCATGGATTGGCAGGATTAATATAGTCAAAATGGCTATCCTGCCGAAAGCAATCTACAGATTCAATGGAGTCCCCATCAAAATCCCAACTCAGTTCTTCATAGAATTAGAAAGGGCAATTTGCAATTCATCTGGAATAACAAAAAAACCTTGGATAGCCAAAATTATTCTCGACCATAAAAGAACAACAATCCCTGAGCTCGTGGCACTCCAGAGCAATTTTGATAAAAACTGCATGGTACTAGTACAGTGACAGAAAGGTAGATCAATGGAATAGAATTGAAGACCCTGAAATGAACCCACACAGCTATGGTCACTTGATCATTGACAAGGGAGCTAAATCCATTCCAGTGGGAAAAAATACAGCATTTTCAACAAATGGTGCTGGTTCAAATGGTGGTTATCATATAGAAGAATTAGAATTGATCTATTCTTATCTCCCTGTACAAAGCTTAAGTCTAAGTTGATCAAAGAACTCCACATAAAATCAGAGACACTGAAATTTATACAGGAGAAATTGAGGAAGAGCCTTGAAGATATGGGCACAGAGTAAAAATTACTGAAAAGAACATCAATTACTTATTCTATAAGAGCAAAAATTGACATAAATGGAACCTCATAAAATCGAAAAGCTTCTGTAAGGCAAAGGACAGTGTCGATAGAACAAAATGGCAACCAACAGATTGGGAAAAGATCTTTACTAATCCTAAACCCGATAAGGGGCTAATATCTAATATATACAAAGAATTGAAGAAGTTAGACTCTAGAAAATCAAATATCCCCATTAAAAATTGGGTACAGATCTAAACAAAGAATTCTCAACCTAGGAATACTTAATGGCTGAGAAGCACCTAAAAATGTTCAGCATCCTTAATCATCAGGGAATTTAAATCAAAACAACCCTGAGATTACACCTCACACCAGTCAGAATGGCTAAGATCAAAAACTCAGTTGACAGCAGATGCTGAGAAAGATGTGGAGAAAGAGGAAAACTCCTCCTTGCTGGTGGGACTACAAGCTGGTACAACCACTCTGAAAATCAGTGTGGCATTTACTCAGAAAATTGGACATAGTACTACTGGGGGATCCAGCAATACCTCTCCTGAGCATATACCCAGAAGATGCTCCAACTTATAATAAGGACACATGCTCCACTATGTTCATAGCAGCCTTATTTATAATAGCCAGAAGCTGGAAAGAACTCAGATGTCCCTCAACAGAGGAATGGATACAGAAAATGTGGTACATTTACACAATGGTATACTACTCAGCTATTAAAAACAATGAATTTATGAAATTCTTACGCAAATAAATGGAGCTGGAAGATATTATCCTAAGTGAGGTAACCCAATCACAAAAGAACACAAATGAAATGCACTCACTGATAAGTGGATATTAGCCTAGAAATTTAGAATACCCAAGATACAATTTGCAAAACACATGAAACTCAAGAACAATGAAGACTAAAGTGGGGATACTCTATCCTTCTTAGAAGAGAGAACAAAATTCACATGGAAGGAGTTACAGGGATAAAGTTCAGAACAGAGACTGAGGAATGACCATCAAGAGACTTCCCCACTTGGGGACCCATCCCATAAACAACCAAACCTAGACAATATTGCAGATGCCAACAAGTGCTAGCTAACAGGAGCCTGATAAAGCTGTCTCCTGAGGGGCTCTGCCAGTGTCTGACAAATACGAAGGTGGATGTTATCAGCCATCCATTGGACAAAGCACAGGGTCCCCAATGAAGGAACTAGAGAAAGGACTCAAGGAGCTGAAGTGGTTTCCAGTCCCTGAGGAGGAAGATCATTATGAACTAACCAGTACCCCCAGAGCTCCCTTGGACTAAACCACCAATCAAAGAAAATACATGATGGGACTCATAGCTCTATCTGCATATGTAGTAGAGAATGGCCTAGTCAGTCATCAATGGGAGAAAACGCCCTTGGTCCTGTGAAGGTTCTATGCCCCACTATAGGTAAATGCCAGGGCCAGGAAGCAGAGGGGCTGGGTTGGGGAGCAGTGTGAGGAAGTGAGGGGATAGGGGATTTTCAGAGGGAAAACTAGGAAAGGGATAACATTTGAAATGTAAATAAAGAAAATATCTAATAAAAATGTTTTAAAAAAATGTGGAGAAAGAGAAACACTCCTCTATTATTGGTGGTATTGCAAGCTGGTATAACCACTCTGGAAATCAGTCTGGTAATTCCTCACAGTAGACGACTGCAAAAACAAACAAACAAACAAATGCCCCAACATATAACAAGGACACATGCTCCACTCTGTTCACAGCAGCAATATTTGTAATAGCCAGAAGCTGGAATCAACCCAGGTGTCCCTCAATAGAGAAATTGTGGTACATTTACACAATAGAGTACTATTCATCTATTAAAAAAAATGACTTCATGAAATTCTTAGGCAACTGGACCGAACTAGAAAATATTATCCTGAGTGGGGTTATCTAGTCACAAAAGAACATACATGGAATGCACTTACTGATAAGTGGATATTAGCCCAAATGATGAGAATATCCAAGATACAATGCACAGACCACATGAAGTTAAAGAACAAGGATGACCAAGGTATGGATGGGTGCTTTGGTCCTTCTTAGAATTGGGAACAAATACTCATGGGAGCAAATACAGAGACTGAAGACTCAAGTGTGGAGCAGAGCCTGAAGGAAAGGCCATCCAGAGACTGCCCCATCTGGGGATCCATCTCATGTACCAAACGCAGACACTATTGTGGATGCCAAGAAGTGTATGCTGATAGGAGCCTGAAGTAGCTGTCTCCTGAGAGGCTCAGCCAGAGCCTGGCAAATACAGAGGCATATGCTCTCAGCAATCATTGGACTGGGAATGGGTTCTCCAGTGGAGGAGTAAAAGGGCTGAAAGAGCTGAAGGAGTTTGCAACCCCATAAGAAGAACAACAGTATCAACCAACCAGATGTTCCAGAGCTCCCAGGGTCTAAACCACCAAACAAGGATTATACATGGAGGGACCCATGTCTCCAGCCGCATATGTAGTGGAGGATAGCCTTCTTCAGCATCACTGGGAGAAGAGGCCCTTGGTTCTGTGCAGGTTTGATGTACAGGGGAATGCCAGGGCAGTGAGCTGTGTGTGTGTGGATGGGTGGGGGAGCATCCTTATAGAGTCAGGAGGAGCAGAATGGGAGATGAGAGGTTTTGGAGGGGAAACCAGGTATGTGGATAACATTTGAAATGTAATATAATAAAATATACAATAATAAATAAATAAAATTTTAAAAAGCCCCCTCCAAAAGAAATATAAGCATATGCTACACTATGAATTATTTCTGCATATAAAGGCCGCTTTGACCATGGCCTCTGTAATATATAACATATTATAACTGAAGGGGGAAAAAGGTAAAAAATTGTAATGTGATGTTCTTATGCTACTGAATTTAGCCCTATGACTACTAAGTAACTATTTCTACTATTAATCTTTCTTTGTAGTGATTCATGGGCATTTCTTTTATAATCTTAACCTAGCTGGGGAAAAAAAAATAAAAAGTAACTTCTCTCATTCATTGCAAATCATTTTCTTTCCACACCATTGAACAGCGCAGTATAATTCCTTCTGTCTTTTCTTGCATTGTCAGACACCTGGAAACCTAGCACTGGCTCTGCCCGCTGTACTTATGATCTCATCCTCAATGATTTCTTCACTTTCCCATTGTCTTTTGCTCAGTCCTTTCAGATGACCTGTAAAACAATTCAAAGTGCTGATTCAATTTACCAGCATTGTGCCTGAAGTCATTTAAATTATCCTGCCCTGAGTTTTCCTGATTACTCCTCTGTGTCCTTTGCTTTTCCTTGAATTCTTTTCTCAGGTGTTCCCAGGATGCTTCCACTTATGCATCTGTGAGCTCATCAAGAAGGATTGTCTCTTTACCAGAAAGTTTTTCATTCTTGCTTTTTTTAGCCTTCCTTATACACTTACCTTCTTCACGTTATCTATTTATTTATTTATTTATTTATTTATTTATTTATTTTTGAAGACATTGCTTTCACCACTGAAGTTAATTCTAACTGGTAAACACCAATTTGTTTGCAAAACTGAAATGCAAATTTTTTTGATGAAAGGCATATTTGACCAAACTGATCCAATCACATAAGAGAAAACTACAGTGAAGAAAAAGAATGGATAATTATCCTTTCATGGTTAACCATATAGTGTGTTCTGTGAATGCTGTAGATGCTTCTTTATTTTTTTTTTGTCATATTGTAAGTACAAAACTCAAGTTCTTATTATGATACTTGTAGTTCATTGTAACATTTTCTATATGAGAAATTTTAATTATTTTCCATTATTTCTTTTAGTTTATTCTTCTAATGTACTTCTAATGGTATCATTTTCCCTTTCCTTTTCTTCCTTTCAAGCTTTTCCCTATAACTCTCCTTGCTCTTTCTCTAAAATTATTTATTTACAGTCTACCAAGCATATAAATATTTGCCTCTGATTTTATTGAGACTTTGTTCAGGCTACATTCCAGTTAAGAGGGTAGGTTAGAAACTATTCCATGTAATGATTGGAAGAGAAAAATCAGGATTTTTTTTTTTAAGTAGGATCTATTCCTATAAAAGAGAAAGTACTGACGACAGCCAGTTGTACATCACAACTCACATCACACTGGTCAACAGTAGATGACAACTAGAAGCAGTTTTCTCCTTGATATTAATGGTGGAAGAGCAGCATACTGGAAAGAGATTTTCCAGGTAGCACATGAATGGTAAGAACTCGGGCACAGCATGACCAGAGGGAAGACTGGAACAGTACTGACTGTGCAGGATCAAAAGTGTGGGAGGGATGCTTGAATCGGAGGTTCTCCAGAAGTGCCATGGAGTGAAAATAGCTCAATAAAGATCCCACCACTGCTTGCAAAAGGGGTATAGAACCATCATGTGCTTTGAAGCCTACATTTATCTGATGGCCATAGGGGCCACAGGCGTAATGAAGCAATTCGTACTAGACACTCTGATCCTCACTGGGACACAAGTAAAGTACTTACGTATTATCTGCTTCATTAGCCCTAGGTTGATTGCTATTTCAACCTCTTTCTGAATTTGGATTTTCTACTTTATTGGACAACATAAATTCATGCAATGCAATTTACCAAGAAAACCACATTAGAAAAACAAAAAAAAACCAAAAAAACAACAAAAAAACGAAAGGTATGAAAGAAAAAACAAAAAGTGAAGGACAGTTCCATTTCAATAGGTGTACAACACAACAAAGAAAAAAACGGATAAAAATATGGAGGAAAAATTTCCATCAACGAATGGGAAAGTCATTAGCAGAGTGGTTTTTCAAATCAGAGAGAAATGTTTTAAGTTTTTGTATCAGCATCTATTAATTAAAGAGGCCAATTTTTCTTCTCAACTTTGGCTTCTTAACATAAAATTTGAAATGATAACAGCAAGTTACATGGTTTTGGAATAATAATAAGCCATTATTACAAACATAGGGAGTAGTAGCTTATATGTTTTGTGGTCTATGAATGTGAGTGATTATTACAATGTTCGTGTTTATAATCCAGGCAAAGCTAAAGTCAAATTGATTTCAATCTGTAAGGAAACAAAGGCAGCCATAGCTGTGCTTCCAGCATCCTAAGAGTGATTCTAATGAACAGATCAACTATTTCTTGATGTTCTTGCCCCATCTTGTAGACATGTTTGCTTGCCCCAGCTTGTAGACATGTTTGCAACCTTTTATATTTTAATAACTCTTTAATATCATTCCTTTGTCAATACTCTATGTATTTATTCATTATGTTTTATTTCATGTAAAAATATGCAGTCTCATGAAATTCTTACAATTTTATTTGGCATTTTTATCAGCTTTAAAAATATTTAACAATAAAAGATTGCAATTGCGTTTTAAATACACAAGATATGCATTTAATAATTTCTGATGAAGTAATAAATTAAACACTTTATAAAATTGACCTGGGAGGTGAGAGATTCTGAAGACTCAAAGGGGGAACCTTAGATGAAATGCCCAACAGTGTGGAGAGGGAACTCGTAGAACCTACCGCCAGTAGAAAGACAGCATCAAGTTGAGGGATGGGCTTGCCATCCCACAGTCAAAAATTCTTACCCAGAATTGTTCCTGTCTAAAAGAACTGCAGGGACAAAAACATAGAAGAGACTGAGGGAAAGGCAGTCCAATTACTGCCCAACTTGGGATCCATCACTGACATGATTAATGATGATACTCTGTCTTTGCATGCAGAAGGAGCCTAGCATGACTGTCCTGGGAGAGTCTCTATCCAGCAGCTGACTGAGTCAGCCAAACATTGGACGAAGTTCAGTGAATGTTATGGAAGAGCTGGAGAAAGGAATGAAGACCTTGAAGGTGGTGGGAACTCTACAAAAGGATCAACAGAGTCAACTATCCTGACCTCTGGGAGTTCTCAGAGACCGAACCACAAGCCAAAGAATACACACTATCTGGAATGAGGACCCTTGCACATGTGTAGCAGACACGAAGCTCAGTCTCTATTTGGACCCCTGTCTGGACTCAGTAGGAGAGGATGTCATTAATTTGGCAGAGACTTGATGTGCCAGGGTGTAGGGATACCTGGGGGTGTGGCACCCTCTTAGAAGAGAAGGGGAGGAAGAATGGGGGAGGTTTTTTGTGAAGGAGGGACTGGAAGATGGTAGCACATGGGAAATAAGTAAAAAACAATAAGTTTAAAAGGAAAAAGGAAAGCCGGGTGTGGTGGCGCACACCTTTAATCCCAGCACTGGGGAGGCAGAGGCAGGTGGATTTCTGAGTTCGAGGCCAGCCTGGTCTACAAAGTGAGTTCCAGGACAGCCAGGGCTATACAGAGAAACCCTGTCTTGAAAAACCAAATAATAAATAAATAAATAAATAAATAAATAAATAAATAAATAAATGGAAAAAGGAACACTAAGCAGAGTCGGTAACTTAATGATATTTTTTTATTTTTAAATTTGGTCTTCATCAGAAACAACTTAGTATTGCTTTAAAAATCAGAATGTCAAGAGTACTCCTGGAGTCCCAGTGTAGGGGGATGCTGAAGGGGTTGGGGGTGGGGGTGGGGGAAGAGCACCCTCATAGAGACAAAGAGGAGGGAGAGAAAGAAGTTATGGGATGGGGTTCTTGTGGAGGGGGTAACTGGGAAGTGGAATATCATTTGAGATATAAACAAATGAAATAATTATTAAGAAAAGAGTAAAACAACAATATTCTTCAGATTATGCCAAAATATAAACAAAAGCAACACTGCTTATTCATTTTAAAAGGCCATAATATCTGCAACAATCAAACCATATAAAGATGAGAGAGAGAGAGAGAGAGAGAGAGAGAGAGAGAGAGGGGGAGAGAGAGGGAGAGAGAAAGAGAGAGGGAGGGAGAGAGAGAGAGATTGTATACCAATATTCCTTATGAAGTGGATGAAGAATTCTCAATAGAAAAAAGAAACTGATGAGGTAAGGGGACGGGGACATCCTCATGGAGACAGGGGTCAAGGAGCAGGTATGGGATGTGGAACAGTTGGAGGGTCGACCACAGGGGCATAAAATATGGAGTGTAAAAAAGTAAAAATTAAATAAAAGAAGAATATATATATATATATATATATATATATATATATATATACAGAGAGAGAGAAATTCATGTGGTCATCATAGTAGTTTTAAGAAATTATATATATATATATATATATATATATATATATATATATATATATATATATCAGTCTTTTATTATGAAATATCTGTCCTTAATGTCTCAAATAAAGAACGAAGAAAATAAAAATAAAAATAGAGAAAAAAAGAATAATGAAAAATGTCAAACCCTTTAAGTAAAACAAATCAAAGTTGTTAAGAGTCAAAAGTTAAAAGGAGACAAACATGTAATAAGCTGAAGGTGAGTATACACATGTATTAGAAAGTGTATAGCCTCAGTGGGAGATGTGCTTAATCCTGTGGAAACTTGATGCCTGAGGGAAGAGAGATGCTGATGGGGGTGAGGTGGGGGTGGTTGGTTGGGTGGTGAAGCACACTCTCAGAGGTTGGGGGAAGGAAGGGATTGTGTGAAGAACTCATGAAAACAGGGAAGAGGGCCAACTTTTGGAATATTAATAAGTAAAATGACTTAAAGATTTAAAAAGTTGTGGAAGCAAAACTTATGAAGAAAAAAGTAAAGAAAGGAAAAGAAAAGAAAAAAATAAATTTGGGGATCCTTTATGTGTACTATCATATCATCTGCAAATAGTGCTATTTTATTTCTACCTTTCCAATTTCTATTATTTGATCTCCTTTTGTTTTCTAATTGCTCTAGATAGAACTTTGAGTACTATATAATAGATAGGGAGAGTGAGCAACCTGGTTTTTTCCAAGATTTTTATGGAATTGCTCCTCTCCATTTAATTGATGTTGGCTGTTTGTTTGCTATATATTGCTTTTATTAGGTTTATCTATGTGCCATAAAATTCTGATCTGTCCAAGACTTATAACATGAAAGATTGCTATATTTTGTCAATGACTTTTTTAGCATCTAATGAGATAATCAGATATTTTTTTCTTTGAGTTTGTTTATATAGTTGATTATGGTGATGGATTTTCCCATATATTGAACCATTTCTGTATCACCGAAATGAACCCTACTTGATCATGGTGAATGATCCTTTTGATGTGTTCATTGATTTGGTTTGTGAGAATTTTATTAACTATTTTTGAATCGAAAATCATAAACAAGATTGGTATGAAGATTTCTTTCTTTATTGGGTTTTTGTGTGGTTTAGGTATCAGACTGTGGCTTCATATATAAATGACACCCAAAATTCTACCAGAGAACTACTACAGCTAGTAAACAACTTCAACAAAGTGGCAGGGTATAAAATTATCTCAAACAGATTAGTAGCTTTCACTTATATATATGATAAACATGCTGAGAATGAAATGGAAATAACACCTTTTGTTTTTCAAGACTTTTTTTATTAAATATTTTCTTAATTTACATTTCAAATGCTATTCGGAAAGTCCCCTCCCCCCTCCTCCCTCCCTGCTCCCCTGCCCACCCACCCCCACTTCTTGGCCCTGGTGTTCCCCTGTATTGGGGCATATAAAGTTTGCAGTACCAAGGGGCCTCTCCTCTCAATGATGGCCGACTAGCCACAAAGAATATAAAATATCTTGGTGTTACTCCTACCAAGCAAGTAAAAGATCTGTATGATGAACTTAAAATCTCTAAAAAAAAGAAATCAAAGAAAATCTCAGAAAATGGAAAGATCTTCCATGATCATGGAGTGTTAGTATTAACATAGTGAATTGCCATCTTGCCAAAAGCAACCTACAGATTCATGGCAATCCCCATTAAAATACCAACACAATTCTTTACATACATGGAAAAAGCAATTCTCAAGTTCATATGGAAAAACAAACAAACCCAGGATAGCAAAATCTATTCTCAACAATAAAAGCAGTTCTGGGGAAATAAACATCCTTGACCCCATACTGTACTGTACTACAAAGCCATAGTGGAAAACACACACAAACACACACACACACACACACACACACACACACACGCACACACACACAAACACATGGTATTGGTACAGAGTCAGATAGGTTGATCAATGGAATAGAATCAAAGAACCAGAAGTAAATTCATACTTCTATGGAGACTTAGTATTTGACAAAGGAGCCAAACACATACAGTGGAAATAAGAAAGCATGTTCAATAAATGATGCTGGTTGTACTGGCTAGTTTTGTGTATCAGCTTGACACAGGTTGGAGTTGTCACAGAAAGGAGCTTCATTTAGGGAAATGCCTCCATGAGATCCAGCTGTAAGGCATGTGATCAATTAGTGATCAAGGGGGGAGGTCCCCTTGTGGGTGGTGCCATCTCTGGTCTGGTAGTCTTGGTTCTATAAGAGAGCAGGCTGAACTTTCTAATTTTTTGCTTTTAAAATAGAGTCTTGGAACCAATATTATTGTATTTTTACTTAATTTTTGTTCTCATCTAAATGTGCATTTTCTGACTGTATAGAAGAAACTTTGTTATATAATTTAATAAATTAAATATCTAAATAAAAAAAAAAAAAAAAAAAAAAAAAAAAAAAAAAAAAAAAAAAAAAAAAAAAAAAAAAAAAAAAAAAAGAGAGCAGGCTGAGCAAGCCAGGGGAAGCAAGCCAGTAAAGAACATCCCTCCATGGCCTCTGCATCAGCTCTTGCTTTCTGACCTGCTTGAGTTCCAGTCCTGACTTCCTTGGTAATGAACAGCAGTATGGAAGAGTAAGCTGAATAAACCCTTTCCTCCCCAAGTGCTTCTTGTTCATGATGTTTGTGCAGGAATAGAAATCCCGACTAAGACACTGGCATAACTGGTAGGAGAATGAAAATAGATCCATATTCATCACCTTGCACAAAGCTCAAGTCCAAGTGGATCAAGGACCTCAACATAAAACCAGATATAGTGAATCTAATAGAAGAGGAAGTGGGAAAGAACCTCATACTCCTTGGCACAGGAGGAAATTTCCTGAGCAGAACACCAATGGCTAAGGCTCTAAAATCAACAATTGATAAATGGGACCTCATGAAACTAAAAAGCTTCTGTAAGGCAAAAGACACAGCCAGTTGGACAAATCGGCCACCTAGAGATTGGGAAAAAAAATCTTCACTAACCCCATATCTAATATGCAAAATATATGAAGAACTCAGGAAGTTAACCTCAGAACACCCAAATAACCCCATTTTTAAAATGGATTACAGAGATAAACAGAGACTTCACGATGGAAGAATCCGGAATGACTAAAGGAGGCACTTGAATGTTCAAACAGCTTCTTCACAGGAGCCTTCTGCTCTCCTAGTTTTCCAGATGCCTTTATTTATTTATTTATTTATTTTTCAAGACAGGGTTTCTCTGTGTAGCCCTGGCTGTCCTGGCACTCACTTTATAGACCAGGCTGGCCTCGAACTCTGAAATCATCCTACCCGTGCCTCTGCCTCCCAAGTGCTGGGATTAAAACATGCACCACCACCGCCTCTCTTGCTACAGCATATTTTGGCTCAACTACCCTGCCACCAATGAGAGGCCTTGCAGGCTGTGCAAGCATCAACCTAGGCTGTGGATAAGAAAGCTACAAAGGCAATTCCTCTTGATCCTTTGCTTTCAGGATCCATCATAACCACACAGTCTGTTAGCTTTCCCCATTGTTCCTAGCAGTTTCTCAAACGTTCTTCTGTGGTTTCAAAGCTTAAGCCACCAATAAAAAGCTTATGGAACTGTTACTTTCCTCTCTCCATCTCAGACTCAGTCACTTCAACCCGTTTTCCCACAGCTGAAAGATGTGAGAAAGACCTCCACAGATGCACACACAAGGGACTCATTATTACGCTAAAAGCAGCCACTGCACAAGAGACCACACTGCAAGGAGCACCTGCACATAGAACCCAGCACAGCTGCTACATGCCTTAGAGATTACTTGGAAGAATAGGCAAAAATTGATACGATTGAAATAATTACTGATTGGCAGACTGAAAAGAAAAGAGACTTTGACTTTGTTAGTTTTGATGACTATGATTCTGGGGATAAAATTGTCATGGAAAAAATATCATACAGTAAATGGTAAGAATGATGAAGTTAGAAAGGCATTGTCTGGACAAGAAATGCAGGAAGTCCGAAGTTCTAAGAATGTAAGAGAAGGAAAATTTGGCTTTGGAGATTTGAGATTAGAGTGGATTTTGGAGTGGTGGTGGCAGTTGTGGACCAGGAACAGGAAGCAACTTTAGTGGGAAATCTGTCATGGATTTGGGATGGTTATAATGGAGGAGGCAGACTTGGAGGTGGCAATTTTGGAGCTAGCAAAAATGC
>CACVCL010028576.1:0-97135 GCA_902729485.2 Mus minutoides
ACAACAACAACAACAACAACAAAAAAGCCTAGGACCAGATGGGTTTAGTGCAGAAGTTCTATCAGACCTTCAAAGAAGACCTAATTCCAACTCTCCTCAAACTATTCCACAAAATAGAAACAGAAGGTACTCTAACCAATTCATTCTATGAAGCCACAATTACTCTGATACCTAAGCCACACAAAAATCCAACAAAGAAAGAGAACTTCAGACCAATTTCTCTTATGAATATCGATGCAAAAATACTCAATAAAATAATTTCAAACCAAATCCAAGAACACATCAAAACAATCATCCAACATGACCAAGAATGCTTCATCCCACGGATGCAGGGATGGTTTAATATACGGAAATGTATCAACATAATCCAATATATAAACAAACTCAAAGACCAAAACCACATGATCATCTCCTTAGATGCTGAGAAAGCATTTGACAAAACCCAACACCCCTTCATGATAAAAGTCTAGGAAAGATCAGAAATTCAAGGCCCATACCTAAACATAATAAAAGCAATATACAGCAAACAAGTATGGAGAGAAACTTGAATCAATCGCACTAAAGTCAGGGACTCGACAAGGCTGCCCACTTTCTCCCTACCTATTCAATATAGTACTTGAAATCCTAGCTAGAGAAATTCGACAGCAAAAGGAGATCAAAGGGATATAAATTGGAAAGGAAAAAGTCAAAATATCACTATTTGCAGATGATATGATAGTATATATAAGTAACCCTAAAAATCCCACCAAATAACTCCTAAACCTGATAAACAGCTTCAGTGCAGGAGCTGGATATAAAATTAACTCAAACAAATCAGTGGCCTTTCTATACACAAAGGAAAAACAGGATGAGAAAGAAATTAGGGAAACAACACCCTTCACAATAGTCACAAATAATATAAAATGCCTTGTGGTGACTCTAACTAAGGAAGTGAAAAATCTGTATGATAAGAACTTCAAGTCTCTGAAGAAAGAAATTGAAGAAGATCTTAGAAAATGGAAAGATCTCCCATGCTCATGGATTGGCAGGATTAATATAGTCAAAATGGCTATTCTGCTGAAAGCAATCTACAGATTCAATGCAATACCCATTAAAATTCCAACTCAATTCTTCACTGAGTTAGAAAGGGAAAATTTCAAATTCATATGGAATAATAAAAAACCTAGGATAGCAAAAACTATTCTCAACAATAAAAGAACCTCTGGGGGAATCACCATGCCTGACCTCAAGCTGTACTACAGAGCAATTGTGATAAAAACTGCATGAAACTAGTACAGTGACAGACAGGTAGATCAATGGAATATAATTGAAGACATAGAAATGAATCCACACACCTATTGTCACTTGATCTTTGAAAAGGGAGTTAAAATCATCCAGTAGAAAAATGACAACATTTTCAACAAATGTTGCTGGCACAACTCTCAGTTATCATGTAGAAGAATGCGAATTGATCCATTCTTATCTCCTTGTACAAAGCTCAAGTCTAAGTGGATCAAAGAGCTCCACATAAAACCAGAGACACTGAAATTTATAGAGGAGAAAGAGGGCAAAAGCCTTGAAGATATGGGCACAGGGGAAAAATTCCTAAACAGAACAGCAATGGCTTATGCTGTAAGATCAAGAATTGACAAATGGGATCTCATAAAATTGAAAAGCTTCTGTAAGGCAAAAGACACTCTCATTAAGACAAAAAGGCCACCAACAGATTGGGAAAGGATTTTTACCAATCCTAAATCTGACAGGGGATTAAAATACAATATATACAAAGAGCTCAAGAAGCTGGTCTCCAGAAATTCAAATAATCCCATTAAAAATGGGGTGCAGAATTCTCAACTGAGGAATATCGAATGCCTGAAAAGCACCTGAAAAAATGTTCAACATCCTTAATCATCAGGGAAATGCAAATCCAAACAACCTTGAGATTACACCTGACACCAGTCAGAATGGGTAAGATCAAAAATTCAGGTGACAGCAAATGCTGTTGAGGGTGTGGAGAAAGAGGAACACTCCTCCATTGCTGGTGGGATTGCAAGCTTGTACACTCTGGAAGTCATTCTGGTGGTTCCTCAGAAAATTCGACATAGTACTACCGGAAGATCCAGCAATACTTCTCCTGGGCATCTATACCAGTTGGAATACCCAGAAGATGTTTCAACCCGTAATAAGGATACATGCTCCACTATATTCATAGCAGCCTTATTTATAATAGCCAGAAGCTGGAAAGAACCCAGATGTCTCTCAACAGAGGAATGGATACAGAAAATGTGGTACATTTACACAGTGGATACTTGGATACTTTCTCAGCTATTAAAAACAATGAATTTATGAAATTCTTGGGCAAATGGATGTATCTTCATGATATCATCCTTAGTGAGATAACCCAATCACAAAAGAAGTCACTTGTTATACACTCACTGATAAGTGGATATTAGCCCAGAAGCTTAGAATACCCAAGATACAATTTGCAAAACACAAGAAAATCAAGAAGGAAGATCAATGTGTGGATACTTCATTCCTCCTTAGAATAGGGAACAAAATACCCATGAAAGGAGATACAGAGACAAAGTTTGGAGCTAAAACAAAAGGATGGACCATCCAGAGACTACCTCACCCAGGGATCCATCCCATAATCAGCCACCAAACCCAGACACTATTGCATATGCCAGCAAGATTTTGCTGAAAGGACCCTGATATAGCTGTCTTGTATGAAGCTATGCCAGTGTCTGGCAAATACAGAAGTGGATGCTCACAGTCATCTATAGGATGGAACATAGGGCTCCCAATGGAGGAGCTAGAGAAAGTATCCAAGGAGCTGAAGGAGCCTGCAGCCCTATAGGTGGAATAACAATTTGAACTAACCAGTACCCCCAGAGCTCGTGTCTTTAGCTGCATATGTAGTAGGCCATCATTGGGAAGAGAGGTCCCTAGGTCTTGCAAACTTTATATCCCCCAGTACAAGGCAACTCCAGGGCCAAGAAGTGGGAGTGGGTGAGTAGGGGAGCAGGGTGGGGGGAGGGTATAGGGAACTTTTGGGATAGCATTTGAAATGTAAATAAAGAAAATATCTAATAAAAATTTAGAAAAAGAGAAATGCCTGTGCAGTGAGATAGATATATAGATAGTGAGATAGATAGATAGATAGATAGATAGATAGATAGATAGATAGATAGATAGGGCAATTAGTGTGCAAATCCAAGTGAAATTATTAATTTTGTCCCTGAACTAGAAGATAGCCAAGATAGTTTGGGTAACACACATGTAGGTCCTCCTCTTTCTTAGTTTATTTTTATAGGAGGTATTACCAGTACATGGTTCCTTCTGCATGTTGGCATGCTGGTTAATATTTTGGAAAGAGGGAACTTCCACTGAGAAATCACTTCCTCCAATTTGACCTGTAAGCTAAGCTGTGGTGCATTGTAGTAGTTAATGAATGATGCAGATGTGCCCAGTCTAGATGCAGTGATGCCACTCCTGGGTAAGTGATCCTGGGGTGTATAAAAAAGCAGGTTGAACAAGCTATGGGGAACAAACCAGTAAGCTGTTTTCCTCTACAGGTCAGATCCTCTTCGGGATCAGCTCCTGTGTCAGGTATCCTGCCTTGATGTCCTGGCCTGACATCCTTCATGATGGATAAGGAAGCATAAGCTGAAGTTAACCCTTCCCTGCCTTAACTTGCTTTTGGACTGTGTTGCATCCCAGCAACGGAAAGCAAAACTAGGGCAATAGAGAAGAAATTAGAAGTCACTCCTTACCAACGTCTTTTGCTTTTACCCCCATTTAAAAGGGCAGACAGCAGTTAAAGATGCTTTTATTGCAGTGCTGAGAGCATCTCACAGGAGTTCATTTAGACACATTGTGAGTAGACTACTAATTGGCCCATAGGTTTTGAACCGTTCATTGAACATACACATAAAGTGGAATTTATGGGTTCAAAATTGTGCTGTGGTATATAGTTCTGCTAACTGTTGCGGAACAATACATTCTCCACCTCTGGCATCTTTCACAACGTTCCAAACTCAAGATCCCTGGGGTGGACCTGTTTCTAAGTCCTTCGTTCAAAAACCAGTGTTATCCTCTGTGATGTTGGAGAGCGGGGAGTTGTTCCTGATCATTTTGTGTTTTCTCGCTCAGCACACGGACCATGCCTCTAAACAGTTCTATGCTCTCTAACCTATCGTCCCTCAGGGTTAGCTTACTCATGTAGACTGCTATTACCTCCCTCAGGAATCACCTCAACCAGTACATACTACTCCTTTTGTTTTATATAGAGCACAGCCTTTCTCAGTTTTACATGAGGGATTCCCAGTAGATGGTTCCTTCCCCACACTGGCATGCTGGTTAATATTTTGTCATTTTGACAGAAGGTGTGAAATAAGTGCCACAGATACAGGACGACACGTGACCTAGGTCTTTCTAGGTCAGGGCTGCTTCATTCATTATTATATTCCACCCAAGTTACCGTCAGCATTAGTCAAAGATGTCATGTACACCCAGTTCATTAACAAACTGGCATGAGTGTTAGAAATCTGAGTTCTGAGAGCAGTTACTATTCATTTATACTCTGAGAGATGCAAAATCAGAAAATTCATTTCCAGAATAATTTATGACAAGATCTGAAATCAAAGAAGGTTGTGATTAGATGAGGCCTTCACCATTTCCAGATTTTAAAAATACTCTATGTGTGCTTTATCCAACCTAATTCTTGAAAAGTAAGCCCCTCCCTCCAATCTACTCACAACTAAAATTAACAAGTTGTAAATTATGTGTGCTCTGTTTTTAAGGAAAGGATATGAATGGACACAAGAGGCAACCATTAAGCAGACAGCTGATTGGGGCTCTTGTTCCCACTAAATAATTCAATGTCTCTAATGGAAGTCAGAGCCAATGTCTCCCAATGGATGAGCGGTACCTAATATTCAGCTAACTGCTCAAGGCTTGTAGAGAACAACAGCAAAGTAGTAGGTAAAAAAAATATATTTTAATGGTGTCATATTCTCCTGGGTGCTTTCTTGGCATGAAGTTTCTAGCTTCCTGGCAGCTGCTGCCATTGCAAGGAGACAAGGAGAATGCAAGAAGGAATGAAAATCAATATTTAAACGTGAAACAGCCAGAAAGGTCAACAAGGGAGACCAGCATTAACACGTTTGTGTATGTATTTAGTCTTTCAAAAGTCCCTGGTCTTAAGAGGACAGAAGATGCCCTAAGTAAACAACTCATTAGGAATCAAACAGCCAGATTTGCAGAGCTCAGAATCAGCTCACTCCATCGGAGGAAGAAAATTCATGTGAGACTTTGCATGGAGAAGTCGGCAAGAGAATGAACTGTTGCATAAAGTGGTGTGCTGTTCTCCCTCTCTCTCCTTCATTCAAAACAGGAAGAGAATATTGATTTCCTAGTCTTGGCTACCAGCCCCACCTCCTCTGCCCATAAGTACTGAGATGAATGAGATCGAGTCTCTCAAAGCACTGAGCAATCTTCAAGAGAGTACCGCTTTATAAATTGAGGGGGGGGGGGAAAGAGAGAGAGAGAAAAGCTGTATTATTATGGGGTAGAAATGTTAGAGAGAAAGTTGGAGCTCTTATCAAAGGCTGTTGGTGCCCCAACATTTGCTGTCAGCTCTGAAAAGGTGGCTGTGAAACTCATTGTATCCAGTCCTGGTTGGCTTTGGGCCCAGCATACTGTGGGATTTCTGGCCAATGGCCCCGTACAGTGGAAAGACTGGCGCCTGGCCCAGGGATTAGAGAACTTTCATTTCTTTGTCTCATTGATATTAGTCACAGAATCTCTCTTTTCATGCACAACCCAAACCCATGTGGGGCGGTGCAGGGCAGGGGGGTGGAGTGGGGTGGGGTGGCTAGAAGCAGAAATTGCTGCAAACTGAGCTAGGACTAAGGAAAAGGTCCATTTCTAACTTGCTTATCCAACATCTGTATCTATTTTGTCATGCACACTTACCAGGAAATGGATAAGATGTTTCTTGAAAGAAAAACTGCTTTATAGATATAAGAAGCTATAAATCAATCTTGAATAAACAAAGAAGTCCAGTATGTTTGGCCTTCTCCTCTCCCTTCTGACTCTGTTTTCTAATTTTCTCTCTATCATGTTCTCCCACTTTAAGGAATTAATGACTATCCTGATATTTTATCTTGAAGAATAATTTGGTGAGCATAATTTATGGGGACATTTCCTTCATCGGCCCCTTTGTCTTTCGCTGGGTGTTTGCAGCCACATGTAACACATTTGTTGAGAGAGTTCTCGATCCTTTGCATTGCCGGCTCCATCCATGTAATGACATCCTGGAGCCACGTTCAGTTTGAATCCTGGAAAATGCTGTGCTGAATATCCTAGGGTAAAGTTGGTTTCAAATAATAATAGGGTCTTAAATATTCATGACTAGTGGAAACTGAAAATCGTTTCCAAAACCAAACTGGGACGATGAATCACCCACCAGCAACTGATTTGGCAGCAAACCAGAGAGCCCCAGCAAGCCATAACCAAATGACTACAGTTTGTATTTCTTTGCCTGATTCCCCAAAACATGTTTGGGTACATGGAAAAGATGAATGACTTAAAGAACATCAAAATTCAGTATACATCATAACCTTGCCTGTTTTCATTACCTTGCAAAATTGCCATTATATGTATGTAAAAACCAGTTTACTTGGGCATGACATTTTCTGGCATCCATGGAGAGGCAGAAGAAATTGCGTAAAAACTCCCAAATTAAAAAACAAACAAACAAACAAACAAACACCCCAATCACCTCCATGATAAATTACCACTGTCCTCATTAGGAGATTTCACCTAAGGCTCCTGTGAAAAAGGGACAGTGACTGATGGTCATCTTCATACGGGTTATGGTGTGTGCTAAATGACGAATACATGGGAAAATTCTGCAAACTTACAGGATTCCGGAGAACAGCGTTGTCGCCGCACTTGACCATCTAACAGCAGTTAACTCCCACCTTCCTAATGCCGAATCCCTTGAATACAGCTCCTCATGTTGTGGTGACCCCCCAATCATAAAAATTATTTTCCTTGATACTTCACATCTGTAATTTTGCCAGTTATGAATCATAATGTAAACACCTGACACTTCTGATGGTCTTAGGCGACCCATGTGAAAGGGTTGTTTGAATCTCCCAAAAGGGGTCATGACCCACCAGTTGAGAAACACTGATCTAGCCTGTAATGAGTGGCAGTCAAAGTAAGTGGTACTTTTGTAGACACGTCTTCTTTAGGGATGTCTAAATCCCCACAGTTATGAAATATCAAATCCCAACACTCAATGGAAAGTTAAAAGCTGCTAGTCTCACCTGTCAGAGAAAAAAACGAAGGCCCAGAGCCATTGCTCTTTTACTCAAAGTCAGAACACCTTCCACAGCAGAGCAAGGAGACCTGGCTGCTCATTTTTGACCCTCTTCCTGGGTCTGCATTCCTTCCAACTGACAACCATTTGTCTGACTCAGTAAGTAGTGAACTTGAGAAGAGATGCTGATGCTCAGGCTGCTCTAAGGGCTGGGGCATCCTAGAAGCATGCCATGGTGAAGGAGGAACAGGGCAGGAGGCAGTGTTCAGAGGCCACAGAGAAGTGTCACTGGCTTTGACAGAAACAACACACTGGGCTCTATAAAGATATATGTGTATTAGGAAGGACCAGATTTTAGATGTTGTTTTCCTGATGCTATGGCAGTTTAGATTCACAAATGGAAGCCTGACGGTATAGCAACCACTTTTTGCATTTTCATCCTTTTAGGCTGCTGTCTCCATGTTCCCTACATATGCCAAATTTGCCTCTCTACATATGATTTGCATTAAGTCAATCTGGAGCTTGGAGCGCTCCCATGTCTGTGTGTTATCAATAGCAAAGGCAATTTCAATACCCACCACAAAGTAGACTTCATGATACTCCCAACCCCTCTGCTTGAGGGTATCCTGCCTCCTTTTGTTTACCCTAAGCTTCGGTGGCTTTTCCTTTTAACTGATGGAGCATTCTTTTGATTTAAACTCAGAAGCATATGTTAGTAATGTGGTTTGTGTCATCTTTTGGCAGACAGGGCCTGTCACTCTGGGTGAGTCAGTCATGGGACATAATGGACACCCTTGATAACTGTGCTGCTTAGGGATTTTTGTTTTGTTTTGTTTTGTTCCTGTTTTGATTTGTCAACTTGACAGGATAATTTTGGAAGAGGACATTTCAACTGAGAAACTGTCCCCATCAGATTGGCTTGTGGCAATTCTGTAGAGCATTTTATCAATTAATGATTGATAAGGGAAGGTTGAGCCCACTACAGTCATTGATACCACTGTGTAGGCACTGGTGATTGGTTTAAGGATGCAGGCTGGGTAAACAGTATTCCTCCATGACCTCTGCTCCATGGCCAAGCATTCCTCTGCTTCGGTTCCTGCCTCCAGGTTCCTGCCTCCAGGTTCCTGCCTCCAGGTTCCTGCCTTGAGTTCCTATATGGCTCTCCTAAGGGAAGAGTTATAATATACCCACTGAAACAAATCCTTTCCTCTTCCAAGCTGGCTTTGGTCAGCATTTTATTACAGCATCAGAGAACTAAACTACAGTTATATTCTTCCTTGCTGACTGTCAATTCACTAGCTCTTAATGTTAGACACTAAAATCTAGTTTTTGAAATAAGTAAATAAAAGCGAATAGTTCGAGTGAAGCTGCTACTTTTCAACATCATGGAACACAGTTTTGTTGCTGCTGCTGTTTTTGAAAGGGAATATATGTCCTTAAAATGAATCAACTTCAAAAACAGAATGAATGAAAAAAAAAAACAAAAAACACCAACACGTAGCACATGCAATGTGATGTGAGTGTTTGCTTAGGCCTGCCAGCTGGAACTGAGGAGAAATGATTCAGAATTAGTAAATGGTCCATTGAAGAGGTGGCTACATAGGACATCTTTCAAAAGTCATTAAGCTGTGAAGTTAAAATAGATTCATTTAAATCTTAAAGGCCATGTTACTTCATAATGTATATATTTTTTTCTTTACACATAGTCTCTACTTCATTTGGCCCAGAATTTAATGTGATAATTAAAACAAACAAACAAATAAACAAACTCACAACTCTCTATTGTAGTTAACCATGTACAATCAAATGAGCCTATTTTAAATTTACAGCTTGATGACATTTTGAAAAATGTCCTATATAGCCACCACATTGACAGACTCTTTGCTATTCTGATCCTTTCTCCTGACTTCCAACTGTCAAGGCCAAGCAAACACTGATGTCTATTTTAACCACATAGATTGAATTTTCTTTTTGTAGAATATCAGATATTAGAGTCACAGAGCATGTGCTAAGAGTTGAAAATCTTCCCATTCATTATGCTTTTAAAATTAATTCACTTTGTTGCGTTACTAGCTGTTGTTTATTGTGGAATAATATTCAGTAGCTGTATGACATTTTAATGATCCATCATCTGCTTCTTGTTTTGAGCTATCATGAATAAAGATGCTATGGACATTTATGCACAAATCTTTCTTTATGACATATTTTTCTCTTGAGCAGCTACATAACAATGAGAAGTCTAATGTAAAAGCCTGACTATATGCTAGATTCATACTTAATTTATAAGAAGCTGCCATACTGACTCTTAGAGTGGTTGTGTTGTTCTTTTAGGGTTGGCAGTCTTTAAATGGTAGTTCTTTGCTGGTAAGTGAAGTTAAAAGCTTATTAGAGTTTTAGTTTGCATTTCTGAGATGGATCAAATAAAAATTAGATATTTTTCAGGTTCTTATGGGCATTCATCTATTTTCCCTTAAGAGTGTCCAAATCATTTGCCCAGTTTTCAGAGCATTGACTATCTTCTTCTTCGACTCCTTTTCCTTCCTCTTCTTCTCCTCCTCCTCCTCCTTCTCCTCCTCCTTCTCCTCCTCCTCCTCTTCCTCCTCCTCCTCCTCCTCCTCCTCCTCTTCCTCTTCCTCTTCCTCCTCCTCCTTCTTTTGGTTTTTCAAGATAGGGTTTCTCTGTATAGCCCTGGCTGTCCTGGAACTTACTCTGTAGACCAGGCTGGCCTCAAACTCAGAAATCCACCTGCCTCTGCCTCCTGAGTGCTGGGATTAAAGGCGTGCACCATCACTGTTTGGCAACTGGCTTCTGATTATGAGATATTGAGAGTTTTATGAGATATTTAAAAAAATCCCAGGTTATAATTTTTGTCACACATATATTCTGAGAACATTTATTTATACTTCCAGAATTACTTTGTTATTTTTAGTGGTCACTTTTTAAAAAAGATTTATTTATTTGTATTCAATATGTAAGGGTATTTTGCCTGTATGTATGTCCATGTACCAGATGCATTGGTGACACCTACAGATGTCAGAAGGCATCTGATGCTCTGACATTGGAGTTACAAATGGTGGTGAGCCATTATGTACTATACACATAATCCTGCACTCTATAATACCACTGATTTGTGTTTTGCCCTGTAACTTGGATTTTACTGTGTAGTCATGACAGGTAACCAAAGGCAATGGCAGTAGCATTTGTTGTTTTGGAGACTTCTGGGGCCTTCCTGACTATAACCCTCAGGCCTTGACTGATGTACATAAGTACAAAGTGGTGCACCCAGAATGTTTTCTGCTTTCTGCAGACCATGAAATATAGTGACAGTGGCCTCACATTCCTGGTGACACACACTGAACTGTTTGGCCCTTCCTTCACCGCCATGATGGACTAAAATCCGCCAAACCATAGGCCAAATAAACTTCTCCTCACTTAAGTTGCTCTTGCCAGGTACTTGGCCATGCTGATGAGATAAGCATTTGAATTTGACATGAAATCAAACTTTGCTATACAGTTTTATATGGTTTATAAATTGCCTACACTGACATGATGATATGGACTTTAGCTCACAGCCATGTTCATGAGATTGTTACTCTGTGGATTTTGTTGTTTTATGATGTGGGATCTAGGGTTTGGGGAGATGACTCAGCTGGGAAAGTGCCTTCCTCAAGAGCACAAGGACAGAAGCTTGAACCCTTAGAGCCCACATTGAGGCTGGTGGTGGTGGTGGTGCAGTCCTCTAACCCCAGCATGGGGTGAGCCAAGAAAGGTGAATGTGTGAAGCTCATTGGCCAGAGAGCCTGGGTGAACTGATAAGCTTCAGGTTTGTTGAGAGAGAACTTGTTTCTAAAACTAAAAGTGGAGCATGGTCAAGGACAAAGCCCCAGCAGTGGCCGTGGACCTTCACGGGAAAGCATAGCTGCACATCACATGTTCATATGTCCACACTGACAAGAACATGTACCACATACAATAAGGACAACACACATGCATATTTACACACACACACACACACACACACACACACACACACACACACACACACTGGGTATTTGGGCCTGATATTTTCTGTCTGTGTCTTTCCCCTGATGACACTTGTTCTTCTTTGTTGCTTTGACACTCTGAAAGCTATTGTCTACAGTTTTCTGTTAAGAATGACCAAAGGCTTGAGGGGCACTATCTCAAGCTACTTAGATTCATCTGCGACTGACTAGTATGATTTTAATATGTGAAACATATAGACTAAACTTTTCTTAAGTGGTTAATTCCAGATATTTTTTTTTCACAGGGTGAAAGTCTAAGGAATACAATCTGCTTATCTGGTCACTTAGCCTGGTAGACAATGCTGGCAAAGAGAAGAGGCAGGATTCAAAAAGCAACTAACCACACATGCTAAAATACATTTCTTTAAATGTATATGCTCCTGGGACTGCCTTTGAGATAAGGTAGCTTGATGAATTTCCTTTGCATTCCAGGGAGATGGGATAAGTGGAGAGCGGTAACCGAGAATCCAAACACGGTGGTCAAGTGGAGTGTCCAGGAGATCTGCTGCCTCCTGGGATCTGTCACTGAGGAATCTGTGGTCTCTTTTTCCAAACAACTGTAAGCCATGACAGTTTCCCTTGTTTCAAATCACCTCCCATTAATTGCATGTTAGCTTGGTAATGTGTGTACCAGGGGTTTATTAATTTCACCTGCAGAGGCTGAGCAAGGCAGAGAAGCTGGTAATGATGGGAGCTTTGAAGAGCAAGCGCTTTTGGAGTTAGTTTCTCTGAGCAGGAGACATTTAGTCATGGAAGAATCAGACTTTGGGTATATTCTTGCTCTCCTGTCCTGTGTCTGCACCCCAGCTGAGGGACCCTGTGAAACTAGTCAGTTTATCAGTCTCAGTGGCACGGTTTGGAGTAAACTTCAGTTGCTTACGGTGGAAGTAGCCTCCCATGAGCTAGCTTCTGCTAGCTCTCCAGCTGGGCCAGTTGGCGCCCTTTTTGCTTGGAAGCTCTTCTTGGTTTTTACATGGCCACTTTCCTCCATTTAATCTCCGAAGTTTATGTCTCCCATCAACATACGTTTTCAAGCCGCTAATCACATTATTTTGTCTGATTTTAATTTGTTAACAGAGAACATACGTTCGTTTTCTGCACATCATTTTTTTTTAACATTTTTCTTCAGGAGTCTATCCAGTCAAATACTTAAGTGCTTACCAACAATAGACAACTGAGAGAAATGAATAGAAATCTGGAATCAATATTCCTATGACTTGTGAACTTGAGGTTGGGCATCTCAGGAGACACTAATAGTGTTTTATTTAAGTTTAACGAAAATATTGTGTTGACTTAAAGTGCAACATATTGCCTTGTTATAGATTTCTACTTATGAAAATAAATACTCTTTTTGTGTTTTCCACATTTTCAAAATGTGAGTGAGTATTGTTCATATGTTAAGGCAGGCTCACATGTACACCCACACACATGCATGTGTGCATGTATATGTGTGCATGAGGTTAGAAGAAGATATCACTTGTCTCCCTTGATTCAACTCAGCACTTCATTTGCTGAACCTAGAGCTTACTGATTTGGTTAATCTAGCTAATCAATGTTTTCCAAGAAGGCACTGTTCCTGCTTCCCAAGTGCTGGGATTATAGGCTTACAAATAATGCCTAAGAATGCCTAAGATTTTTGTGGGTCTAGGGATTCAAACTCTGGCCCTATACTTGCATAGAAAGCACTGTATCCACTGGGCCATAGAGATGTGTCTGTAGGATGCTTAAGTAGCGTTCTTTACCTCTATTCATCAGAGGACTGACATGTTATGTCCTATCTTCCCTCAAGTGGTGATAACTGAAAACGTCTCCAGATATTATCCAACTGGCTCCTAGAGGATAAAACTGCTCCCATTTGAGAACCACAGATGTAATTAATTTTCACATATACCTTTTTAATTAAAGTGTTATATGTTGAAGCAGCAAATGAGATAGAGCTGACATCATGAGACTCTCATGCTCACTTTACCAACACCATAAACAAGCACCATAATCAATCTGGCATGGTCTACTGAGCTGACAGTAGGAATATGCTAAAGATGAAGATAAAATGAAGGGGCAAAAGGGAAAGGGAAGGTCTTTCTGTCATGTTCTTAGCTCACTGCGGAACTGTAGGAAATGGCGAGCTTTTCTCACAGTAAAGGGTCTGGCCGAAGAAAGCTGGTGAGTAGTTCATGATGTACACAGGTGAAGCCAGATGAACATGCACATGGACTGTTTCACAACAAAGGTGAACTTTCAAACCAGGACCTGCATAGCCTGGGAGTCGGTCTTGAGGAAGGCATGCGCAATTTGTGTGTGGAAAGGTGGTTTAGGAGAAGAGACTGTAAGGAAAACAGATCAGGTATAAGAGTGAATTTCTGTCCATTCTTTTTTTTGGAGGGCTGGCAGGGGGTGGGGATGGGGAGGGGCAGAAACGAAGACTGGTGGACTAAAAGCTCCTGTAGAGTCACCTTTGTCCCTCGATGAGTCTTGGACATTGGTACAGGTAAGAGTCAATACAAGATCCCTAGTCCTTAAAACCACTTGCCATAACCAATGGCTGTAATTTTAGGAAAGGAGTGGTCTTAAGATGTGAGGGCTTAAAAACACCCTATAGAATCCATCGGATCTGTAAGTTGAGTTGAAGAGATGTATTTGAACATGTTTGGGTAAATTGGGGTTTTACTCCATCTTTTCTTTTCAGTTTCTATGTGAGACTCAATTCTAGTCTGTCACTTTGTGCTCTCCTTGGTTAAAGGAGAGGCAGGTCTCAGAAAGCCAGGAAGGTCCCTCTGAGTCTTACAAACCCCAGAGCTTGAGCCACACTGATTATACCGCTGGGTTCTTTGCCAAGAGCATGTCACAAAAATATGTGACCCCGGAGGCACCGAAGAAGCCAAGAATGGAAAAATCCCCTAAAGGAAAGTGACATTTAATTGGGAATTTTCAGAGATCTGTCACTCCTTGTGACAACCCAGAAAAAAACTGCTTTGCAGCTTTGTGACTGGAGGTGAGCTGCAACCCTCAGCTGAAGTTAGCAGGGACTCTCTGCAGGGAGGCCTTTAGGGGCGGAGAGCAAGGGACAGCTGCCTTTGCACATGGCTCCCCCAACCCCCGAATAGAATATCATGGTTCTTTCTTTCTTTCTTTCTTTCTTTCTTTCTTTCTTTCTTTCTTTCTTTCTTTCTTTCTTTCTTTCTTTCTTTCTTTCTTTTTTAAAGCGCCTGACCAAAACTGTAGTTTAAAATGCCCTCAATTTTCCAATTAAGATATCCTGCTTGATAAGCCGAGCTATGGACCCATGGGAGGTGGGGAAAACCATGGTTCTTGGGAGTTTGTACAAGAAATACCGTGCTGGGTGGGTGCTAAGAACAAACTGTCTTATAACCCATGGTCTTTCTATGCAGATCCGTTTGGGGAAAGACTGCCCCCAGAGTAGCCTGCTTTTCATAAGCTTCCCAATCAGATTTCGGGGGCAAAGCACTCCCCCCTCCCTCGCATAGCCTGCTTCTTCTCTCAGCTCTCTCTCGTCCCTCCCATTCTCTATTTCCCTCCCCGGCAGGGTGTAATTGAGTGAAGGCAGGATCAGGTTCCCCCGCCTTCCCGTCCAAATATCCCGCCAAGGAAGCCCCAGAGCACAAGAAAACCCAAAGTGGAGAGAGGGGGAAGAAAGAAAGCACTGAGTCATCCATCCAGAAGGGGAGAGAGCAGAGCGCAGCCGCCCAGGCAGGAGCAGCAGCAGCCAGCGATACCTGGAGTCCGCTGCAGAAAACCTAGCCCCACACTTTGCAACAAAGGCAGCCAGCTAGTCAGCGAGGACCTCTGCAAGCCAAAGTAAGTGCAAGGCACCCTGTGGATTTCTCCAAAGGGTCTCTGGTGCAGTGTGCCTACCCCCAAAGCCACTTTTCTGGCAGCCTGCAGTACATGGGGGGGTTGGAGCAGGAGAGAGGCTGCCTGGAGTCCACTAAATAGGACTGCTTTTAAAAACGGACTTGCTCCAGAAGGCAAACCAGCCGAAAGGAAATTTGGGGGGATGAGCTCAGCAACCTAGCATGTGCTTGGATGGGAAGAAGGAAACCAGCTTTTGTGTTGTGGGGAGTGCATGGGGACCGCATTCCCGCTACCTGCCGGAGCATGCAAAGCGCGGGAGAGGGCACATTTGTGCTCTTTGTAAAACCTGGAGCTTTGGTGGGTGTGTCTGGCCCAGTAGGCAGGAGAGAGAAGAAAGGGTGGATCAGCAGGCAGGTCTCCTTTCCTACCTCCACTTGTCAGGTTGCCCTAGAGCTTGCCAACTGCCAACTGCTGCCCACTCTAGGTGTGGTACATGCCTGGCAGCCTGCCCCTCCCGTGTCTGCTGATGGAGAAGCATCTCTTCCAGAGCAGCCTACACTCCCTAGCCTGCCCAGCGGCACAGAAACGCGTCTAGAAACAGTTCAGCCCAAAGTTTCAAAGACGTGCTTTGGAGTCTACCTTTGCTTGGTTGGGATGCCAACTGGCATAGAAGCACTTATGTTTTCAGTTGTATCCAAATAAACCAGGGTTGTGGTAAAGACTAGTTTGGCAGACACCCGGAATTTCTGAGGTGATATTCCAGTTGTTACTATAATGTATTTTGAGAAGAATAGTCACTTCTTTTGTGCATAAAACATAACCTTTCCTCTCTTCTAAAATATGTGTGTGTGCATGCACACACACACATGCACACGCACACACGTGCGTGAACACACACGTGCGCGTGCACACACACACACACACACTTCTATGGAATATGATGTGGCACATAAATACAAGAGCACACATGTAATTCACATACGGATTGCTAACTAGTTCTTGTCTCCTTAGTAATAAGGACTTTGGAGCTCTAGGAGCAGAGTGAGACCTTGGAAGTAGAGTGAGTGCCTCACGAGGAATGCACACTTCAGGGGAGAACAAAGTAACAGAGTTCTAGTGGATCAGCATCTTTCCTCTTGAAAATACCAGGCATACTTTTAAAAAAAGTGTGTGTGTGTGTGTGTGTGTGTGTGTGTGTGTGTGTGTGTGTGTTGGAAGGAAGGGCCTGGGAGGCACTTCAGGAACTACCAAAGCAAAGCTTTTGAACTAACAGCATAATGGAGCAATTTCACGATCCCAGGCAAACGTGGAGCTGATGAAACGGTCCAGCCCATTTGGGCCCTTTGATCATCTGGGAATGAATTGTTCTGTGAGAATATTAAAAGGTAATGAGAGCGAAACAAAAGAGAAGTCGGCCAACACAGCACAGAAGGCTGGTCTTTTCCAGATTCATTATGTTCCTTTTAAAGTAAATTATGTGCCTTCAAGGCCAAGTCATTAGAAACACTTATAGTCCAGTTAAATTCAAGGGAAACTCGGGTGCCCTCCCACTCCTCTTTGGGCCCTGTGTAATTTCAGACCACCAATAGTGGCTGTTTCTTATCAAAATGAAATCATTTTCTTTTAAAACCCCAACACCATGCTTTTGAACTGTAAGAAACTTTAAAAATTTCTCTCATCAGAATTAAAGTCTTTAGAAGAAGGTGATCTTTCTTCTGCTGCTCACAGACCCAGGTCTTCCTCACTGAGTGGACTGCTTGTATGTGCAATGCTTTTCCCACACCCCACACGAGCTGTGTGTAAACTGTAGCCCCTCTAGAGTCTGGATCCAAGTGTTTGTCTGTGGCTTAAACACTTATATTCTCAGGGGTAGAGCTGTGCGTGAGACAGACCTACTGTTAACATGATATTTTAGTCATCTGACTCCTAAATGATATCCCATAGGGGATGAGAATAGAATATATTTGACTGCATATTGTATTGTGTGTATTATATAATATTTAATTGTTTGTATTCCAGAACCCCTTTCTAGAACACTGGGGACCTGATCTTACCTGTTTAGTGAAAGTTTTATGTTTTTTTTCTTTGTTTCTTTCATTCTTTCCTTTCTTTTTTTTTTATTTTATTATTATTGTTTGAGACAGAGTTTCTCTATGTAGCCTTGGCTGTACTGGAACTCACGATATAGACCAGGCTGGTTCTCCAACTCCCAGAGATCTGCTTGCCTCTGCTTCTCCTCTGCCGGGAATGAAGGTCTGTGTCACCACCTCCAGATGGCTTTCACGTTTCTTATTTAGTCTTTACAAACAGCAGTCTGAATCAAGATCTGACTGTTTTTTTTTTTAATTGGGTAATTTTTTTTTCCTTGCAATTCAATGACCTGGTTTGTAATTTCATAAAAACGTGGTCACTGAAAATAATACAAGGCCCCCAAATAGTTTGTTTCTATCAACAAAGTTGATCCTAGAAATCAAATATTTTAGGTTTTAGGTTTTTATTTTCTCCTGGAGGTATTTCTGATTTCTCATTTTAGTAGCAACCCCACATGGCATCCATTCTGTCATTCCTCCGTGCGATCCCTGGAACACTCTGAACTTGCCTGAGCTGTATGAAATGCTGTGATGTTAGCAACAGGCTACAGTCAGAAGTAAGATTACAAATGGCAGTTCCCCAAACACTTGTCTTCTAAATATGCCAGCATGGTGACAAGTCAAGTATCCTTGATTCTTGTACTGATGATAAGGCCCAACTGAGACTACTTGGGACAGTGGAACAGCAAGGGTGCTCCACACCTAACGAGTTCCCCTGACTTACTCTGAAGTCTAGTTTATACTGGATCATCCAACAGGGCAGAGCCATATACTGTTGCTGACCGATGTCTTGAAAGGAAAGCCAAGCTGAGCCAGGTGGGAAGTGTTTTCTCTGCTGGACCCTGTCTCCTGAACAAATGGAAGCTCTTTAGTGTCCTGTGGTACAGGCCACGCCTTCTCCCTGGGAGTGAGGGGAAAGGAACATGTGGATACGGACTTTTTCTTTGGGAACTGGGCCTGCTTTTTCCATCCCTTAATTGGCTTGAGGAGAATTTGGACCTTGGCCTTTCTTTGGGAAGTCTTTCCATTCTTGATGTTTATGACTTGTCCAATATACCATTTGTTGTACTATTTTACAAGGCACTATAAGCCAGACTGGTAGATAGCAGTTTGTATGTTGCTATTACAATCATTCTATATCAATAACTACAAGACGCCTTTTATGACAATGTAAGGTATTTATGTTTAAAAGGGTAACTGCAAACCAACACCACACTGAGGGCTTGCAACTATGGTAACACTTGAAAGTTTGATCAGGCAGCTCACCTTTACCATAATTCCCCACAGCTTAAGGATAAGCAGGGATAACATAATCAATAGTTCATGCCTGAGACATTTTGATCAATAAAGTTTAATTTTTCCTAGTGATGTTTGCATTTAGTCATTTTATTAGAGTGAGTTTAGATAAAGTCCCATCTCAAATAAAAAAAGAAATACAGAATTCCTAAGAGTAGAATTCTTTGACTCTTAACACCATGAATATAATAATAACAACAACAAAAATTGGCTACTTGAACAACTTGAGTCCTGTTAACTGATTGTTGGGTTCTGGTCTTGAGATGTTCTCTTAGTAAATACCAAATCACAAACAGACATGCCTCTAATCCTTTGTTCACACACTTGTTTGGAAAGCTGTGTTAACTTGTGGGATACCTTACTAGAAATTCATCTAAAATGAATTCTAGGAAGCCACAAAACAGTGCACTCCCACCTGTGTCTGGGGAAAAGCACCCTTTAACAGCCATAGGTGACTCCATCTGGCAGTCATTTGCCCTTCTTCTTTGTTTACCATATAACAGCATTATCTGCTAACCCTGCCTCCTCTTATGATCCCTGTGATGCATCAGCGTCTGACCTTTCCCCTCAACCTCTATGCACTCTCACCTTCTCACCTATTTGTTCATTTCTCTCCAAAGCTTCCAAACATGGGCATTCACTTTAAACTTTTCTCCTCTCTCTTCTCTCCCTTCATTCCAGCTTCTAAAGTCCCAACGCTGCCATAGCCCTTTGTGATTCCATGGGAAAAAAAAAATCTAGTCTCTTTTGTTCTCTAAATGGAGTTCTAGACTGCCATTTTTGATTCTTTCTTGTTTTAAGACAAGAGTTCCCTGTGTAACCCAGGCTGGCTTGACCCTCATACAGTCTTCCTACCTTCCCTTCGTACTGGGATTATAGGTGTATATAAATTTAGATTCCCCTTTAAACTCTTCCTCCCTCCTTTTCTCCCTCTCTCTTTCCCTTCTTCCCTTCCTTCCTCCTTCCTCTCCATCCATTTCTTCTTTTCTTTCTTCCTTTCATCTATGACTAAGAACTGAAGGGAATCATTGTGGACCAATTCTATTTTGAAGAAAAACTTGATATAGACTTGATGTAGTTTTATTTCTAACAGACTTTTACAGCTTCTAAGTACCCCACTGTCATCATATAATATGCTGTGGTTACAAAGACAAATGAATGCAACTTCATGAAGTTTATTACCCATTTGATATATACATGAGGCAGTTAGCCGCAGCAGGCGATATGGCAGTTATGACTTTTATCCTAAGTGGTTCCAGTGAGAAATAAAAAACAGAGCCCATGGTGGGGTTTATCACATTAAACACGTATTTCAAAAGCATCTGTGATTCAGGATGGAGGATAAATTAAACTCTCCATTTCCTCATGTTTTCATGTCACATTTGCTGCATACTGGACCAGGAATAAAAATGGATCTGATAGCTTACGGATTTCAGTCTAAGTTTATTTAGAATAAATATAATTTAAAAACATGATGCCTCACATTGGGTGTCCTCAGAAAGATTTATTCAAACACGAGATGATGGCACTCTAATGAAATGCATATGTGGAGGAAAAGAAAGCAATCTTACTCTAGCTGTCACTAATTAAAGCCACAAAAACTGATCCAAGCCAAACTGCCCTCCATGTGATGCTCTATTCTCCTTCCCTTTCTTTCTGTGTCTCCATCACTTTTGTCAGAGAACAGCTCCTTTCTCATCAGAGTGGATTCAGCTAATGATTCCCAATCCATAGTAGCTCCAATCAGCCACAGCACTAGATACCTTAAAGGAAAGGCCGGTCTTCCTCCACTCCAGAACCTTACATTATCTGATGGGCAAAAGCCCATCAGAGATGCTTCACATCTGAAGACAACCCTGAAGACTATCCATTTTCATTGCTAATCATGATTTAATTCCAAAATGTCCTTTACCCATTCCTTCATCCTTCCAATAAACATCATGTATTTTTACTGATCTCCTTTGGCTTCCAGATCAAATGTCTCCAAGTCTCACTTTCCTGCTTTCATTTGAGGGATCCTGTTGGTCTGCAGGGTTTGGTCTTCTATACCCCACCTACCTTCATCCTTTACATGGTTTCTGACTCTATTACTTCTAGACTAAAGAGAGAATTCATGTTTTTTTTTTTTATAACCAACTCAACATATTTCCTTCACAACTGTAGTCTAGGCCTTGACTCTTGAAATTTCAAAAAAAAAAAATTAATTCCACACTGTATATCTGTAACAATTTATTCTTGTATGCTGAACAGGGAATGCTTAGAGAAAGCAATGTGATACCTTTCAAGAGTGTATCTGCAACAGAACAAATATCTTCAACTCCTGAGTTTGAATGTTTTCTTTTCCTGTATCAAATTATACTATTTCCATTTTTGTTCAATTAATTGAATATTTCTCCCATTAGGCTCTCAAATCAAAGCAAAAAGTCATATATATATATATATATATATATATATATATATATATATATAGAGAGAGAGAGAGAGAGAGAGAGAGAGAGAGAGATGGCAAATAACCTAAAACAGTCTTCCTCTTCAATGTTCATTGGTTTAACTCAATGGGGCATATCTTCAGAGTTTGCCTTAACAGGAGGACTCATAGGCCCAGAGTATATGATGGGAAGTCTGGAAATGAACAGCATGAGGTGCAGGTGCCTCCTTCTACTGACTACTTCCATCTCCTCAGCTTTCACTCTCTGCTCTCTAACACTCCCTACACAACACTTCACGCCTCTTCAAGGAATGTCCCCTTTTATTTTCCTCAATCATTCTGCCTTTCCTCACTAAATACAGTTCAAAATTGAGTATGCCCAAGGCCTGGGATATTAGGCAGGTGAGCTCTCCAAAGGTCTTGACTTTTCCCATTAAGCTTTGGAGAGCATTTTTCATATAGGAAACTCCCAATCAAAAGTAGAGCCCCGATGGCTGGCATTAGCTATACTCATAACTAATCCAATCCTGGGGACCTGCAGATGGAGGATCCAATACAGATGAGAGACTAGAGGAGTGGAATCAGAGACTGGCAGGTCAGTATGTGATAATGAGTGTGTTACCATTTTTTTTTAAATTGGGGATTTGTGTTTTTTAAGCTCAGGTTTGGGAAACTGATGACGTACTTCCTCAGTGGGTGCAATGCTCACAAACTGCAAGCCATCCTGCTAAACACAGGCTCATATTATTAAATCCCACCTTAGCAGATCCTGTTTTTCTCATTTCCCATGGCTGCTGCTATCTTTGTCACTGTCACAGAGATTGCTAAAGATATCAGGAGGTACATTTGACCCAGTGAAGGGAGGAGGAGGAGGAAGGATGTGTGACAGGAAACAAAGAAAGGAAATCTGAATCACAGCTTTTTTTTAAAAAGTGAGAAGACAATCCTAAAAAAGGCAAAACCGAAACTGGCATGGCTTCTTTTATTAAATAAATACCTGTGTTCTAGTTTAGCCTTTGAGATTCTTAAAGGATACGCACTGCAGTTTTCAATTGGTAATTATTACTACATTTAGGAGTTTGGAGTTCTTGGCACCATACATGTACCACTGTGACTTTCAGGTTTAGATGAGTTGCCCAGGAATGTCCACCGAATGAAGGTCTGGATCTCCTAGGTCTCCCTATGGACTGTACATGTTCAAGGATTCCATACTGATGGCAGTGTTTAGGGATGGAGAACTCACTTTGAGTAGCACGACATCTAGGCTTGTGTGATAAGCTCTTCCTTTGTCATAACTTTCTACACATGACAATAGCTTAATACAAATCATGAGGATCCTTGGTGGAAACCTTCTTGCCACATGCAAAATGTACTCATACCGCTATTTCCATTTCCAAATATTTCTATCATTTGATTGTTTCTCAAACAATGTTACATATCTACTATTGACTTGGCCTCTATAGTCCAAGTAGCCTGGTCCCATGCACAAGGATTCACCTGAGAAAGAAAGGGATTCCAAATGTTGTCTCCTAAATTTTCCTTAAAAACGTACTAAACATGTTTGGTAGATTTTTCTCTTAGTATTGAAAGTATATATAATAGAAGATTTTCTTAATGTTATTCTTGTCTGTATTATGACATCTACCACACCATTCTCCTGTTCTCTTCTGTGTCATAATAAGAGAAGGGCAGAGATGATCTCTCTATGTGGCATCCTAAGAGACTTTAGGATGTCTGGAAAACAAAGGCAATCAAGATTTAAGTCAATAGTCAATAGAATTTGGTAATAATCCCAGGAAACAGATAAAATCTTTTTGGATAAAACAAATGGAAATTATGCAAAGATTTAGAACAATGTTTTTACAATAGCCTGCCTCACATGCTGAGAATCTGGACTTTGCTGCACCCTCGCCACAGGATTTTGCTTTTGATGGCAAGAACATTCTTGGGGTTTAACATATAGTGCCTGTAGATGTGAACATAGTTGACCAAGTATGTCCTATAAGCCATGATTATAACCTTTGGCTTAAAAATAAAAACACCCTAAAGCTCTGGAGAATCTGATTTAAATATTAGTGTTCTTTAGAAAAGAAAGGAAGGAAGGAAAGAAGGAAGGAAGGAAAAGGAAAAGGAAAAAAAAAGTAACAGAAGCCTACCATAAAACAAACAACACAAACTTGTTTCCTATGGGCATCCTATTTCTTTAGAAGTACTTCAGATGAGGAAGCCTTATGGTTCTGGAGGAGACAGGGTAAGTAATTAGTTAATTTTAAACCAAAATGCATGGCTAAATCTTGTCAGGATATCACAGTCTTCCTTCCCATCCTCTTTGTTTACCCTAGATGTTTAATTATTGAACACTGCCTGAGAATATGTGAATAGCACATAGAGCTCAATGTAGGTCAAACTTGTAAGTTGATTAACTTAAATCATCTGAAAAAATTTTTTTTCTATATTTATTATCAGGAAAACAGATATACTTGAAAAAATATGTTTTTTCTGTTCTAGAAAAACATATTCATGGTGCAGGTTAGTGAACTTTTATGAGAGAAACTTATATTCTTTGAATACACATTGTGTATTATCATTCATAATCTTTTACAGTTTTTCTGATATGACTTCAACTAGTTATATGTATAATTGTGTTATATGCATAATTGTGTGCCCTTCATTCCTATAACACTATAATTGTTTCATGCAATATTTTAATAGGTATACACACATTAGCATGTACATTTGTTTTTACCAAATGAGCTAATTACGATGAAAATTCAATTTATTTAGCCTGATATGGGTAATTTGGTATCACAAAAATGCTTAGTAAGTTATGGATTCTTATTAAAATGATGGAAATAGAAAAATGCAAGCCAACATCTTATGCAGTAAATAAGAAGAGACTCTGTTTCAGCAAAGAATAACTTGTTTAGATGGGAATAAGTTATCTTGAAGAATTAGCATGTACCCAGTCAAGAACAAGCTGCACAAACAGTGTGTTCCATTTTTACCCAAAGGACCCTTTCCATGTAGTCAAGAGAAAGAGTCTCCCTGGGGAACACACAGCTGTGTGGTCCCTCCCAGGACCCATCTAATTCCTCAACTGGTCCCTGGGGCCTGGGAAACTTCTGAGCTGTTCCAGGGTTCCAGTGTGGGTCTAGCTCACTGCAGGTGGGTACGCTCCAAGGCCAGCAGACCTCTTTGATGCCTGTTGCTCCAGGGCTTGGCAGCCTTCAGGGGAGTTATTTATTTGCTCTGTTATTATTTGGAGTGACTAATGTCCAATTGGCTCTAGTTGAAAGTGACTTGGGTCAAATTGGGGTTTGACAACCACATTGTTGATCACAGAGGAGGGGAGCAAGTCAAATGCCTTTCTTGTCTATGCCAGTATCAGGATTCCCACCAACTTTAGCCTCAAGTATTTTTCATCCCTTTTAAGTAGACTGTTGTTCTGATCGTGAGAAGACTTCTGATACATGATATCTGGATATTTGGAGATGTACTTCAAGGCTGTCATGAATGAATTTGGTTTAGAGATGTAGATCAAAAAACAGTCCAGCAGAATAAACGGATAGATGTGGATTTCAACTGATTTCTTTTGAAACAGACATTTCCCAAGTGCGGTCTGGCTCAGTGGGCTTCTAAAGATTCATCCAGTGAGTTCTCTTGCAAGAGGTTAAACAGGAGCCATTGACTTCAGATGCTTCACAAAAGAAAGCGAAAAAGAGAATGAAAGAAAAGTGAATTTGAACAGAGTTCTTAGGGAAATATACAAAAATGGGAGAGAGCCCAGCTTTAAGCCTGTCTCCATAGGAACTTTAGACCTCAGAAAAATTCCATTGAAACAGTGTTGAAGGTTCTTCCTCTTCGGACAAACGGTCTGGAGCATGCCGCTACATCCTTTGGGTGGTGTTTGTTGGGAAAATTTTTCTGGAAATTTCACTTTTTCAATGCCCTGGCTCCAGATACCTCTTGCCATTACAATGCCACAAAGCTAGACTCACACTGGGAAGCAGTCCTGTCCATTCCTTGATCTTACCAGAGCGGGTCTTTGAAGACAAAGTTGTGTCATTTATGCCTGTGAAGATTTTTGTCTCAACCAGGACATCCAGGGTGCAGGACCCAGAGCTGGATGTCCATGGTCCTTGAAGCTGTTCCTCTTTGCATCCTTTTAATCCACCTATGTAAAGATAATCTCTTTCCTGTGAAGGGGACACAGCAGAGTCCCCTTCAGCTCCGGTCTCTGCTGTACATAGATCTTCCCGACTTTGTTTCATGCCTTGACTTATATGTACCAAAGGTAGTACACAATGCTAACTACTTTCTTTTTATGCTTGGTTATTTTTTTTTAAATCAAAACTTCACATATAATTATAAAAAGCATGGCTCTCCTACCTTCTCATTTAAACTGCCTCCGTCCTCACTTGATATTCAAATCTATACCAAGGCATAACCATTCTCATGATTACTGTCCACTGGACCTTGAGCAGCAAGCATCTGGAAAGAGGTCCTTGACAGAAGGTGTGAGGGTTGTTTCATTTTGTTATTATTTTCTTGTTTTGTTTTAGTTTTGGTTTTGTTTTAAATCAGTGTCACCGAAGAATTAGAGACAGTTCTTCTCAAATAGGAGTTAATTGTTGGTCTTGAAACTTGACATAGCGTTTAAACAAAATTCCACTTTGTTGAGAATATTAGAATATTTGTATCTAGTCTGCATCATAACATGGTAGTTCTGTCCGAGAATCTTTCAGATCTGAAACAAGCCTCAAATCCTTGATGCTGGAAACTTAGAGAAGCATATATGTCTTAGAGAAGGTTCTAAAGACCAGTAGCAAAGTTCTCTCAGGGTGTAAACGAAGGAAGGATGAGTATGATTTATCAGGCACACCCGAGTTTTACTGAAATGAAGACAACCCAGAAAGGAGGGTCCCATGTAACTGAGAGTCATTCAAATTACACACTATAACAACAGAGCATGAAAAGGTGAGTTGGTGTTTGCTAAAATAAAATTCCCTCATGTTGAAATATATCCCACAACACAGCAGATAGCTGGAACAATTTCCTCTTGGAGGTTTCTTTGTGAAGCAGTTTCAATCATTACATCATCTGGGATACTGGGCATTTGTATTTACTGAGTCACAACAGCTGTGTATTTTAAAGCTACATTTCTTTATGCCCACTACATGATTAGTAACATGTGTGGACTACTCTTAGTATATTCCTGCCTGAACTAGACACTCAATCCAGGCTTGTAATTGGAAGGTATATGGTTAGCCTTTTTCTGTAGCTTCTGTCTCTCTCATTCACTCATCTCTAGGTTTCTATCCATCCTAACAAGTTAATATATTCACTGGATGCTCACGCCGAAGATTGTGACAAGCATACTCCTTTTCTTTGACCTCTACAAGTTTTCTTTCCTCCTTTATTTCATCCTTTTCGCTTAAAGGATAGTTCTAGGATCTATGCCACACTCACTCAGCGAAGCCTCCTGCTATCGAATAAAGACACATTTTGTATCATTGCCTCTTCCGCTTTCCTTGCTCTGCTCAGAGATGAATGGTAGCAAGAAAAACATGGAAGGTCTGCCACTGCCTTTGAGGCACTGATGCTTAGCACTGCTATGGCAGGAATGGACTTTGTCCTTTACCACTAGATAATTCTCTTTCTTATTGCTTTATTTATTTATTATGGAACCCTGTTTAGCAACAGTGATAATGGTTGGTATTTACTGAGTGCTTTCTCTAGAGTGACTGGCATGTTATTAGACCTTTGCATTAAGTGCTGTGTTAAATTCTTCCAATAACTCTATAGGGTAAAGGCCATTCCCTTCCAGATAAAGGAACTGAATCTCAGGTTGGACACATCATAGAAGGTGGTAGGGTGTGAAACTGACATTGCAGTATAGGTTTATCTAACACAAAGACATTCAATAGCACAGTCTTCTACTTCTATCTCTCATTCAATGACAAATGTTTGAAGTTATTTTGGTTCAACATTCCCATCAACATAGCCAGATCCAGTAACAGATTCTCACACTGTTAATCTATTTCTACCTCACTGATAATTATAGAATACAGTTCTGGGTAATGAATGTTGCTGTTAGGAGAGACACCACCCACCCAATTGCATGTTATCAGAACCTGATTCATTTCTAGTTGTTTTCACAAGCATCCATTTACCTGGCCTGGTGGTTTCAACATGATTGTGCTGAGCAGAGAGCTCCTCTGGGACTGAAGGCAGGAGCATGTCTAGGAGCTACTGTCTGATCCTTAGGCCTGCCATCACCTGACTCAATTGTTAGACTGCTGTATTCCAGCCCTGAGGGAGGCCACAATGCTGTGTTTGTTTGTGTATGAGAGTCCCTGGCTTTGATTAGCAGCAAGCTACAGTGCAGCTGAACATACAATAGGGACCAAAGGATGGGGACAAAAAAAAATCCTGCTACAGTTTCTCATTGGAAAGCATTCACTGTTGAGCTTGGACATCCAACAGTGGGGCACAGAGGAACAGAGGCTGGGAAAGGTTAGGTGATGGATTCTCCACGCCCTACAGCCTGTTCTGTGCGACAAGGTCATTCTGTTACAGGAAGCATTGAGCCTCTGCCCCTCATGATGTCTTTTATGGTTTGGCTTAGAGACTATTATTAATGAGCTTTGAAGAGGGGCAAAGTGTGGACGGCTGGCAACTGTGAGGAAACCCCAGGATGACAGGAAAGAGGGCAAAGGCATTGAAAATGATATACCCGCCACAAAATGCAGGTCTATGCATTTAATGGCATCATTAGTCTGACTGCATGGAAGAGCTGAAAATAGCCAGAGCCTTAGTTCAATCAATAGAACAAAGAAGTGGGAAATATCTGTAAATTGAAATTTACTTTTTGACTGAAACATAATACATAAAAATTGCACATACACATGTATGTATGCATGTATGTAGTGTGTGTATGTATATACATATATATGTGATATATGTGTATATATATATTTTTATGTGTGTGTGTGTATATATGTGTGTGTGTATACACACACACATACACACACACACATACACACATATATATATATGTGTGATATTTTGGTGCATGGGTGCATTATGTAATGTTGAAACCAGGTTAAACATACCTAGCTTTTCAAATACCTTTTCTTTGTGGTGGAAACATTCGGGTTCCTTTATCCTCAATTTTTAAAATATATAGCATATTGTTGTACTAGATCCTTATACCATTGAGCAGGAGCACACAAGAATGGAAAGTGAGAATTTTTATATTATATCATAGGCAAAGTCTGTGGTTTCTAGTTCCAAATAACAACTATATTTTTTTCTCCTGCATGGAAATAAATCTTAAATCTACCATAAGCACCCCTTTCCTTTAGAATGTATATAACAGAGTACCTGCTTGAAGGGCAGAACTCGAGTTATTCTGAGATTGTAAATAAGATTTTTCAACATACAGACTATTTGTCTAAGCTATTGTCTTTGTTACAGCAAGACCTCATCTGTTATTTTTTTGTTGTTGTTTCTCTTTATTAGATATCTTCTTCATTTACATTTCAAGTGTTATCCAGAAATTTCCCCATATACTCCCCCATCCCCGCCCTGCTCCCCTACCCACCCCCTCCCACATAATGGCCCTGCTGTTCCCTGTACTGGGGCATATAAAGTCTGCATGACCAAGGGGGCTCTCTTCCCACTGATGGCCAACTAGGCCATCCTCTTTTATATATGCAGCTAGAGACGTGAGCGCAGGGGGAACTAGTTAGTTCATGTTATTCTTCCACCTATAGGGTTGAAGACCCCCTCAGCTCCTTGGGTACTTTCTCTAGCTCCTTCCTTGGGAGTCCTGTGTTCCAACTAATAGCTGACTGTGAGCATCCACTTCCGTGTTTGCCAGGCACTGGTATAGCCTCCCACGAGACAGCTATATCAGGGCCCTTTCAGCATTATCTTGCTGGCATATGCAATAGTGTTTATTTTTGGTAGCTGATTATGGAAAGGATCCCTGGGAGCCGCAGTCACTGGTTGGTCCATCCTTTTGATTCAGCTTCACACATGATCTCTGTAACTCCTTCAATTGCTTTGTTCTTAATTCTAGGAAGGGGCAAAGAGACCACATTTTGACCTCATCTGTTATTGTAGGCTTCGGATTCCTGGTGGAGACCTCCTAAGAGAAAAAGAATATTTGTAGTTAGAAAATATAATCAGATAGTCATTCAATTAAGGTTTTCAGAGAAGGAAGGCCTACTTTCTATGAGAAAGCTGGGGCAGGGTTAAGATTTAAACCAAAGCCAGAGTTGGATTGCACAGAATAGAAAAGCAGGGGGAGAAGATGGAAATAACACCAAGTGTTATGATTTGGATGTGAAATGTCCCCCACAGTTGTGTGTTTGAACACTTGGTCCTAGCTGCTTATACTGTTTTTCAGGTTTGTGGAACCTGTGGGCTTAGGGCATCTCTGGAGGGCCTAGGGCATTAGAAGTAGGCTTTTGGGAGTTATAATCTTGCCCCACTTCTAGCCCTGTCCTCACTGATCTGGAGTGGAGTGGGCCTCAGATACGTGGTCCTCTTGCTTTGAGCTGCTTCGTATCTTCCCATTGTGATAGGCTAAAACCCTGAGCCAAACCAAACATCCTCTTCTTCAGGTTGCTTCTGTCAGGTGTTTTGTCATAGCAACAAGGACAGTAACAGAACAAAGCAGTGAGGGTATGGGTGAGGAGGAATGTACCTGGGTTGGATAACATAGCCAGGAATGGACATTAGAGTTGGGGAAAGTGTTGGAAATAATAGTATGGCCTTTTACTTGCAGCCTAAGGTGCCTTGGTTGGATAGCAAGGAATCACTGAATATCCTTTAAAGGGGAGAAGAAACTCAGTAAATTATTGTATAGAAAAGATTGTTCCTGAAGCAGTTATAGCTGAGGTAGAGAAGGTAAGTTGAGCTATTAAGGGGAATGTTTTGTGGACCACCCTCCCTCCAAATCTTTGATCTTTACAAGTTTATAAATATTTTTCACACTTCAATTACTTGCCTAATAGTGCAATCTTTTTCATGAAAACTGTCTTTATTACCTTTGTGAAAAGAATTACTTCCTATTGTTCTAAAACCTTTTGTTTTATGTTGTCTATTGAACACACACACACACACACCTACTAGGCTCTATGTGTTTAGTATAAGGAGTACTTACATAAATATGTAAATTTCCAGTCCTCAGATTATACAATCATACAATCTAGTCACAGGGCAGCAGGTTGGAATAGCAATAGCTGTGGTCTAGATATGCACATTGAAAGCATATTGGAAAAATATATAAATCAGCAACATAGATCAAAAGAGGTTTTCAGAAGAGAGCGTCTTTTGATTTGTGATTGAAGAATATTGAGAGGGAGCATGTTAAAGGTAGAAGTGATGGTGTGAATGGTTAATTCATTTTGTCTGGAAATAATTACATTAATCGATCCTCCTACTTAGCTTGTCCTTAAGGTTAATGTCTTTCGTGGTCAATATTGGATGAATAAGGAATTGGATAATGGAATGAATTTCCAATGCTTAGGTGTAAGTGGGGAGTTAGGAATGATGATGTTGCTCCTTATGATTCCTTGGATTCATGGACTTTTAGGAAAACACCAAAGTCAGGTCTAGGTATTTCAGATAAATATGGAATCCTCCAGACGAGGCCAGGTGACAGAGGAGAGTTATCTATCATCCCAGAGTCCGCGCTTCTTATGCTCACTGATTCATTCATAGAGATGCCCATCATCTCGATGTTGTTCATTTTCCTGTGTCAGAGGCACATTCTTCTGCTGGTCATGTTGAGAGTCATTACTCCCACAGAGAGTGGGAGACATAAATTCACTCGTGAAATTCAGCCCTGGAATGGCGTGAAAGCCAGACTATAGGGCTCAGTACACACTGACTGCAATCCTCAGAATAGACAGAGTTTAGAGCTGTAGTCAAAGGCAGATGCAGTCCCAGTACTCTTGCCTGAAGCGTTCCTGTCCTTGGACAATCTCCAACCATGCAGTTGGAGTTTTGTGGTAGACTTTTGCCCTTCCATGTGCCCTGCAGGGAGTCTAAGATGTTCCCTTTCTTTCTCCTACTTTCTTCATCCCATTCCAGGTTCTTCCCTCTCAGTGAGAGCAGAAAGATGGGGACACAGATCAATTTTATTTTTTCTTCCTTAAAATTTATTTGTCCAGCTTGATTAAATGGAAAGAAAGCCCAGGAAGTAAAAATTGTCTGGGTTCCAAGCCTCAATTTAATCGTGATTCAGGAGGGGCAGGAAGTGTCCTGGGGAACCAGATTAGAAAAGGCATTTTTAAAAAGAAAGCCACTTCCTTGGATTCTGCTTTATTAGTATGATTACAGATAAAGGAAAGCCTTTAGTCCACAATTTCTGATCCGGGGGGCGCGGGGGTCAAATAATAGATTTCATTGAAGGTTTGTTTCTTTGATTCCTTTGAATAAGACAGCTTCCGGCAGTGCAGGGTGAGTCCACTGTAGTGACCCACTTGATATGTTAAAAAGAATCTTACATTTTGTTTAAACTTTTCTTTAATGATATTCCTAACCAATAATAGTACATCATGTTTCTATTGGAAAAATTGCTTCCTCTATCTTATCTCATTATCACCCTTAAAAGATGCTATAAAACCACTTGGATTATCATCATTTTCTCTACACATTAGAATAGTGAGATTCTGCTAGTGGAAGAAGTCTACACAGAATTCCTATAAAAAGGGAGAGTGGAAGTTACCTCACCTGCCTTCTAGACTCTTCCAGAGATATTTTTTATGGTCCATAGAGAGAATGTAACAGATTATCTGGCTGACACAATTCATTAATAGTCATTTTATTTTATTTTTACATTTATTGTGTTTGTATATATGTGCATGTGTAGGTTGGAAGACAACTTTGACGAGTTACTTTTCTGTCTGCCCTTACTTGGGTTCCAGGGACTGATCTTGGGTCAGGTTTGCATTACCTAATAGCAAGTACCTTTACCCACATAGCCATCTTCTGGCCCCAAAGCACTTCTTTTAAAAGAGCAGGTTAGCTGGGAATGGTGGTATAGACCTTTGATCCCAGCACTCAGGAGTCAGAGGCAAAGGCAGGCAGATTTCTGTGAACTGTAGGCCAGTCTGGGCCACATGGTAAGTCCCAGAACAGCCAGAGTTACATAGAGAGAACTTGTATCAAAAATCACAAACAAATAAAAAACAAGAACAAAGCAAACAAGCAAACAACACAAAACCCCAGATAGATAGATAGATAGATAGATAGATAGATAGATAGATAGATAGATAGATAGCAAGCAAGCAGTTTGCCTGCATTAAGATTTCCTGGGGTATATTATTATGAAATCAAATTTTCTAAAGGTGAGGGCTTAAGAATATTCATTTAAAATCATTTATCTTATTTTTGAAATTACAATATAATTTTATCATTTCTCTCTTCCCTTTCCTCCCTCCAAACCTCCTATACACCTCTCCTCCCTCTTTCAGATTCATGGCCTCATTTTTCATTAATTATTACTACATTCAAACACTAGTTTTTAATGCTAAAAGATGAACCATCAACAGTAAGGTATATATTCGGTTTTGGTTTCTTCTTTTTTCCTTTTTTTTGGTTTGGTTTTTGTTTTTCAAGACAGGCCTTGGTTGTCCTGGAACTTACTCTGTAGACCAGGCTGGCCTAGAACTCAGAAATCTGCTTGCCTCTGCCTCCCAAGTGCTGGGATTAAAGGAGTGTGTCACCACTGCTTGACTCTACATATCTTAAAAATAGGGCTTATGAAAATATGATCATTGTTCCAGAATAACTTGAAGTTGGTCTTCAGGTTTAGATTAGACTTTAGCAGGTCCTAACTTTGTCTTTGAATTAAACTGCTTGAAGTTTTCAAACCTCTGTCGTCTTTCATGAAATTCTGGGCCCAGGTGAAACACTCCCTGGGTCCCTTGGACTCCCTGGGTCCCTTGGCACTTTGATTCCTGGCTGAAGCTCTTGCTTTAGGCAGACCCTCTGAGTCTTCGTTCTTTCCCTAGGAATTGCTTTCTGCCTGTGTCTAAAACAGACAGTCTCAGATATGGTCTCTGGTATGATGTTAGGTCACCTACTAGTTCATTAGAAAGTCACACGTTCAGATAACACCGCAATCTCTGAAGGTGGGGGTCAGAAAACTATGCTTTGGTAGTCCTGGTGACTTTAATTTGTGAGAAAATTAGAGAAGTAATGATTTGAACGCTTGATCCTGCCTAGACCATGTCCGGATGCAATCTACAACTGCCCTGTTTGTCTTCCTAAATCTGTGAGTGAAGGTCTATTGCTGTGTATCTTATGGAGGGGCACTAAGAAAGTTTATCTCTCTTTCCTAAAAGTTACTTTCAAGTCTAAGAACTGAGTTTCCTTGTTTCTAAAATGGCTTGGTCCACATATACAAAGTACAAAGTTGACTTGGAAATTTTGACAGAGAAGTGAAATTTTCAGTTCCTGGCAATCTTGCCTTTGCTTGGACCCATTTTACAGCTGAATTAATTGACACTAGGTGTCCAACAACACAGACCATATATTAGTGTATGAACCAAAAGTAGCATGTGCATTTTCCTAAGACAAATATGCTTTACAGTCACTGGCCAGTCACATCCTTTCATTATCCATTTACAGTGGATCACTGCAGATCTGTTATTCACATTAGGCACAGAACATGAAGGATGTGGTATGCGTGTCTCCTGATCTCCCAGGAGTAAACGCATTGTCCTATGAGTTTTCAGAAATGGGTAATCCAAAGAAATTGAATAACAGAAATTGATGTGCAGACAAGAAAGAAGGAATATAATGGGAGGTGAAACTCAAACAAAAATGGTGTGAGACAAGTCTGAGAAACACAGACACTGTGACTGTTTGAGAGATCCTCTGTGTGCAGCAAACACACTCCATCAAGACAGAAGGCAAACTAAGCCGTGTAAATGGGGAACATAGGCCTGACAAAAGAGGAGAGGCTGTTCCCGACACAATCGAAGCTAGCAACAAAATCACTTTAATGGGATTTTAGATTCTATTTTGCAACATGGAGAGAGTTAAGAGTGGAACATTGGAGGCTAGTCCAAACCTAGAAAGGTATCTGACATTTTCCAAGGAAGGAAAAGGCAACTGTTACATGCTATAATTTTTCTACAAGAGTAAGAGAGTTAGCTGTTCGGGTCAATACTGTTAAGTTCCCCCAAAAGCCCCACTTTCTTTGATATATATATATATATATATATATATATATATATATATATATATAGAGAGAGAGAGAGAGAGAGAGAGAGAGAGAGAACCTTAGTGATTGGACACTATTTTTAATAGGTCCCAGATCAGTTTTAATCTCCCCAATTCATTATTAGAGTTGCTTTCCATAGTGTCTGGTTGAATGATCATTTCTGCTGTCCCATAGAGCCATGCAAATTAACAGCTTTTCATAGTGGACCTATCCACATGTCACTCCTGTAAAGTAATGAATTGAGTTAGGTTTTTATAGATTTAAAGTAGGCCTCAGAGGCTGAAGCAGAATATGTCCATCCATGTATCTATCCATAAACTATTTATGGGATGCTTTTCCATGCTTCAAGAACGGTAGAAAAATGGAAGGCACCTGCTTTCATTCTTTGTAGAATAAAGGCAGGCCACAGAATCAGTCAGTAGGAAGGACTATGGAGAGAATAAAAGAGAGCAAAGAGGTAGAGGACCAGGGAGGGAGGGAGGCAGGTGAAGAAAGAGTGTGGGGAGGGTTTTGAGTGTGTTTTCATTCCGGGGCTGAAGAAAAACAAAACAAATAATCAAACCACAAGTGTTAATCTCACATAATTTCAATGCTGAAGACCAAACTTCTTATTTTGAATTTTTATTAACATATCTTTATAACAAACAAACATTCATTATTATTCAACATATCATTGGACTTTTTCTATTCACCCATGGCACATTTTGAGTAAGGCATTAATAAAGCAATTTATTTTATTTATTTTATTTATTATATGTAAGTACACTGTAGCTGTCTTCAGACACTCCAGAAGAGGGCGCCAGATCTCGTTACAGATGGTTGTGAGCCACCATGTGGATGCTGGGATTTGAACTTATCACCTTCGGAAGACCAGTCGGGTGCTCTTACCCGCTGAGCCATCTCACCAGCCCAATAGATGGAACCTTAAGACTATGATGTCTTTTTCATAGTTTTGCTGTTTTCTTGTATTTAAATATGGATCCCTGTGTGCTCTAGCTAATGCCATTGCTGTAGCTCCACTAAGATGTGAATATTAAATACAACTTGGAGGAGAAGAGTACTACGCTTTGATGTTGATAAAATAGACAAAGGTCAAGTAAATAAAGTTCAAATAGAACAAAGGTCACTCGTACAATAGCCAATGTGCAACAAAACAGTATTGGTACAGATCAACTATGAATTTGTATAGTGCAGGCTATTTTCTAGCCCCAGCCATCTGAGAAGTTGGCATCCATACCTGCACACTAGCAATGTCAGCAGAAATTTCAACACCACTAATTCATTTTATGGTTAGCGGCTGGATGTCAGGAAAGAAAATGAAGCTAACATTTTGGATGATCATATATGAAATAGGACCTCCAAGGAAATAAGACATAGGCATTTCTCTGCGTTTTTGCAGAGAAAGAAAAACGATAACAGCGACAAAAACAATTTTAAAGCCACAGAGGAATTGAATTCATATTTAATCACAAAGATTTTATTCTCATAGAGCCAACATCTCTTTGACTCCTAGCCAAGCTGTGAGCAGGTCGAAAGCCTGGCCTTAGGAGACCTTGATAAATGCTATTAACCTCCAAGTTTGGAGCTGACAGCAGGAGGTGACCTCGAAGCTTCTTTGCTTGTTTAGCTGTGCTTAGCTGTGCCTGGGTTATATAATTCACTACCAAGGAGAGCAGAAGAGCGTAGCTGACAAGAAAGCAAGTGAGCCCTACCAGCTGTCACGTCGGTCGTCCCCTTAACTGTCCATTAGCCTGGGTGCTCTGAATGGGACACCTGTGGGCACGGAATGTATTGTGGGAAACTCTTTAGAGCCTGAGCACATGCAGTCCACCTCAAAGCTCACTTTGAGCCTGAGAAAAACAGAGGCAGACCTCCTAACATCCAGTGTTCCCCAAGCTCAGCTCGCTCTGGAAGAAGAATGACTGTATCAGGGTGTGTGGGAAGGATAACAAGGTACCCCGTGGGCCGGCTCCACAGTCAGCCGCATGACCATAGACTGCAGAGTGCTTGTTTGTGAAGGCCAAGTGCTGTAAGGATTGCAATTCAACCGACAAGTGAATGTCAGAAAACCAACGGAAAGTTTGTAACGCGAATTTGAAAATAAAAGAAAGCCTTACGGAAAAATTTATTTATCCCTATGCAGTGTTGGAAGTTTTATTTCTCCATGCTAGTGCTCTTCTCCTATCTGAACACCTTGGAAGATGCTTCTTCCCTTCTAGAATATCTCTAAGCCATTCATTTACATTTGATTATCTGACCATGCATTTCTAGTCTGTAATCTAGAATGCACACCGTATTAGCTGTATAAGGGCAGGTGTGAATCTGCAGGAGAAACCCGCAGTGCTCAGCTCTCTAGGAGTGGGAAAAGGTGCGGTTGCAGCTGTAATATGGCAGATTGGGTAGTTAGAGCACCTACTGCTCATTCAGGACGTGACATTGAAATGTGCGGTTTCATTTTACAATGTAGCCACGCTCCGTCCCCCCGTGTGTTTTACTGTTTCTAAATGAAATGTGAGAAGCATATTTTTTTAGGGGAAGGAGTTCATGGGAGTGGCTGGGCGAAATTCAGTAAAAGATGAGGAGAAAAAGAAGAGGTAAGCATGTTTTATCCCCTAATGGTATCAATCCTTGTAATAAAATGGAAGCTACTGAGTGTTTGTTTAACTATGAATGTATTCCATGATGTTTTCCAAAGTAACAAGAGCATCATGAGCACATGATGGATCATTTAGCTAATAAAATAGAGGGCACTGGTTTTGTTTTGCTTTGTTTTGCCTTGATTTGTTTTTGAAGTCATGGGACACAGAAATGAGGTCTCTTAGATAATGGGATATGTTTAGATTAGGTAGATCAGGAAGGTCAGTAGTTCTGAAGGTGGACTGAACAGTGCCTAAATCATTTAACTTTGTATGTGACCCTTAGATGTCACAGGACTAGCTGTGTAAATGCTGTTGTGAATGCTGGCAGAGCAGGTGCATGCCCAGCTGGGCAGCAGGCCACACCCCTGGCTTATTGCAGCAACTGGGCTCAGGTTTTTCTGTAGTCTTCCCTTCCCCTTAGCCCTGTTCATCAGCTCTTGGGAACATGTTCTTATTTGTGTCTGTACAGGTTTCAAAGCTCTTTGTAGACACTGAGAGAGAGAGAGAGAGGTATCCTGTGGTAACCAGGGTCTCACCTCATTCATTTTCTTCCTTCTAAGGTTCTAATTTATTCAATGCAAAGGTTTCATTTCTTAAAAATTAAATTGAAAACTTTACTTTAAAACCCTTGCAAATAAAATAAATGCCACACACCAATTAATAAGATCCAAAGTCTACATGCACCTCAGTGACCTTCTGTACAGTTAGGCTAGCCATTCTGAGACTGTAGAGTTTCACAGTGGATTTTACCCTTTCAGAATGTTATTTCCTTTGCCCCATAGCACCCTTTGATATTGCCTTGTTGACATATTGAATGCCCTACATGTAATTATCTTTACTCGATTTAATTGATATTTTGTTTCAAGAAGACTCCGTGAAATCTACAAAGAGAAAAAAAAAATGAAAGAGCTAGCTGCCTGCTAATGCCTGTGGAACATGATGGTGTGGGACTGGAGCATTTTGTGGTTTCTAAGATGAAAAGCAAGAGAGTAAAGTTTTGAGCTCTCCAGGATTTCCCCAGTGGGGGCTCTTAGGTATGTGGGCAGAGGATCTGAAGTCTGGGGGATTAAAAACACTCCCCACATGCTCACGCCCACTGCCCAGCCAGGACACACACACATGCTCACTCCCACTACCCAGCTAGGACACTTTAAAGAAGTTTGGATTTGAAAGTTCCTGAATATTTAAGAATTCTTGTTGTCCAAATTGAAATCAGAGAACACATAGAGGAGAAAAAAAAATCCCAAAGCCTAACAAATAGTATTTTGCTTCCTTTACTGGGAAAAGCAAATGACAAAGACAGAATGGCAAATGGCTGGAGGCTGGAAGAGGAGGCAAACAGAGCCAGAGCCTGCACACCTAGGGGCCAAGCTCTCCTGCTGCCCCAGGTCCGTTCATCAGGACTCTCACTCCTAGAGTATTCATTTATACCCTGAGATCAGCTATAGGTGATGAATGTGCTTCTGATTAAAATTGCTGTGCATGTGTGGAAATGGGGGTAGAGGGAAAGAGAGAGAGAGCGACCATCAACCTGAGAGGAGCCCCACATCCAACGGAGAGTCTTGGCTTGGGGACAGACAAAGCGGCTAATTGTGAGCAGTTCCACTAAGGGGCCTGGGAAACTCAAGCACAGAGGGGTGGCTGTGACCCATTTGGCACCAGCAGGGCTGGCCTTGCATATTTCAGCACCCTAGATGCTCAAACACCTGGAGTTTCTCATGAGTGCAGCCCTGTTCTTGGAGATTTATGACATTTACCAGATCTGGCAGCTGGCTAATCTGCAGGAAAGGTAATTCTTTAAGGGGCCCAGTCTGTAAGGCAGGGCTCCCCTGGAGGGCTCTGGTTCCCCTTCTTAGTTCCATTCAAAGCTTGGACAGTTTGGCTGCAGTGAAAATGCTGTCTGAAGCTGGGCGGTTGGCTGTGTGGGTTAAGTGTTTTCTCTGCAAGTATGGGAACCTGAGTTGGAAATACCAGATCCTAGGTATAAAAGCCATTGCTGTGATTCCGGCATGTGATGTGGACACAGGATGAACTTGCTGGCCTGCCATGGCAGTCCAGCTGAAATGACAAAGCTTCAGACCTAATGACAGTGTTTCAAAAAATGATTAGGTGGAAGAAGACACTTGGCATCTACCTCTGGCCTCTAGCCATATATTTATGGGCAAGTACATCTGTACATGCAGATATGGACATAACACACAGGCACACACACACACACACACACACACACACACACACACACACACACATACCTTAACATTGCATTTAAGTTTCTGAACTCTTAGCCTGAAGTTACAAATGATGGAGACTTCTCTATGATGACTATCTTGCTTTTCTTCTGTGGCTTGAGAAATTTAGCCCTGTCAGGGCTCCATCATTCATTCTAATACCTATCATTCCCCCATAATGAGTGGCCAAGGGCAGCTGCCATTAAAACATGTCCTTCCTTAGGCTGGGAACACAGTTATCCACAGGTGCGAATCTGTTTGACAGTGATATCATTTCCTTGCATAATTGTTAGCTTCCTCTTTTCCATTGGCAAATGGTCCTTTACTTGGTTTTCACGTCAAAAGAATAGCAGAACCTTTCACTAACTCCCCTCTCTGGGGGTCTCAGTCCTGATCCATGCTACCAACTTTTCTATTAGTACCAGCTAAGAAATAAATCTTACCATTCTAACAGAAGATGAGCATAAATAGTGATGTGCAAAGTTTTCATACACAGTAAACATAACCACCACCATCACCGAAAAATAGTAAAGGAGCATAATATATAGGATGGGTTTGGACTTAAGATAATAACTTTAAAACAGGAAATAAATACTCTATATTCTACAGGTATTTTGCTTTGGTTTTTAAGCCTATTCAGTATCCCAAGACAGAAGGAATTTGTACAGCTCTTTTTACTTCACAATATATACCTTGAATTGTGCTATAAATGTTTTATACATGTATATATTCTATTGAATGTAGACATGGCACTGGAGATTCTTGTTCACCTCTGCCCGGTGCCCCAGGATCCATGAACAAGTACCATAATACACACATAAATCAGTATTGAGCCATGATATTGCTGAATCTGTCTTAGTTAAACGGAATACTTAATGCGCAGTCTGCTCCAGGAAAGTTGATCTTGGGTTTGTGTCATTTACGGTATTATGTGGCCTCCTAAACATTTTGGTTCTGATTCTGGTTCTGAAGCTGAGCTTCATAGATATTGTCTTTCTTCTTTTCTAATGAGATTCCTCCTTCCTGCTCATCACTCAGCAGCTCACCAATAGAGTGTGGAATAACACGACAGCAGATAAAAATAAAGTTACAGCTAAAATAAGCGATAATTTCCCTCTTGCTACCCAAACGTGATTCCTCGGCTTCTGCTCACAATCCAGCAGCTAACTGAAAGAGGCTGAGTGACAAGGAGTAGCTTAGGCACAGTCTAAAGTGACCACACTGCAGACAGGTTATATCTCAGGAGGGTCCCAGGGAGGCTAAACAAAGCTTTCACCCCAACAAACACGCCATCTGTAGCAATCAGAGCTTACAACTTTGTTGGAGATGGAGAAGACCTTGTCTCATCACTTTTAATGTGGATAAGAGCCGAAATGGATTTCACCCTTTGACAATTATGAGAAATTTGCTTGAGAACAGAGTTTTATAAGGGAAAGAGTGAGTGCAGACTAGTTTTAAAAGCTGCAGATGGAAAAGTCCCCTATAGATAGTCTCATCCTTAAGTGTTTGAGTACGGAGATGGAATAGTTCCTAGAATTATTGGAAGAGCTGAAGAAATGTAGTCTAGCCTGGATATCTGGGGCAGCTCAAAGAGAACACAATAAAGAGCTGGGTCATACAGGAATGGCTATGTGTATCACAGTCAGAAAGCCTCCCTTCAGGAAGATATACATGAAGCTGCTGGTTCTAGTAGGCTGGCATTTTGTCAGGCACAGGAAGGAAGGCATCTCAGAGTGAATTACAAGGCCATGGATGGAACTGCTATCTACAGACCAGTTGGCCCTGCCCCAGCTCTTATCTATCAACTGCCTTTGTTCCCTCAGTACTGGGTTCTCCAAGTTATAAGGACAACTGGTATGTGCTTGCCCACACGATCACCTCCTAGATAGTCTGGGAAATACAGTCATTACAATGTATTGCCTTTGGTTTTGTTTGTTTGTTTGTTTTCCTGCTGCTCTTTACATTTGCTTCTGTCTGGAAGAGAGTTGGAGTGGCTGAGAGGCCACTGCCAGGCTCTATGGGAACACAATGCCTAACCAAAGGTATCGTTGCTCACAGATTCAGGGTACATTCCACCATGATGGGGAGGTCAGTCATGGCTGCAGGAGCTTGAGGTGCCTGGTCACAGTCCATCCACACTGTTCAGGAAGTAATGAGTATTATCACTTAGCTCACTTTTTCCTTTTTATGGAATTTTGTAGCCACATTGATTCTGGATCTTTACAGTTCAGTTAACGAGATAACTTATCCAAGTTATGTCCAGCAACTTGATTTTTGGATGATTTTAGATCCTAACAAATTGGTGATCAATAGTAACCAACACACCGGGGGGAGGGTGGCAGTTGAAGAGTTTTCAGAAAAATGCCTTTTTGGAGACATGTGGGGACTGCCAGCTGCCAAGATGGCTCTGTATCTACAAGATCCCATGTAGTAGAAGTCAAATGGAGTAAAAGAAAAAAAAAGAGTTTTTTTCCAAGTTCAGCAGAGAAACATATCAAGTATTCCTATGGTATACTGTATCTTAAATATCACTGTGAATGTATTTTCCACAGCAACCTCATGTAAGAAGTTAAAATTAATTCATTAGCTTTAGTGTTAATGCTAATGAATTTTCTCTAACCAATTCATGTATTTTGTACACTTGTCTTACAGAAAGTTGTTATAAACTAGAAAATAACTATTGCAAAATCAAGATTGCTTTTTTTGTTTTTTTTTATTAAATGAAGTGGAAGTTTCTAGCATTCTGTTTGAATTTTTGGTATTCACTTAGACTGTATGCTAAAAATGTATCCAATGATTCATAGCTTCTATTTTTTATTAAATATGTGGGTGGGAGTGGTGGGAGAAACGATAAAAAATAAACAGTAACAAATTTCCAAAAGGTCGGTATTTAAACTGAATTTGAGATAAGGAAACTTACTTGGTTCAGTAACTTTACCACACACCAGCATCAGGCCAAGGAGGGAGAGGGATGCATAAGCCACCCAGGAAACACATCAACACAGTCAAACTTCTTTGACCATCTTCCCCTTTTCATGGTGGTAAGATTCTCATTTGCTTATCCTTTTCTTTTAGCCTTACTTTTTATCCTAGAAAGAAAAGCAAGCCAGGCACCTTCAAACAAAACTCTAAGCCGTCAGAGATTCCCAGGATACGGGGACATGGAGTTATTAGGCTACACACTGTAATTTACATATATTTTTATTGGAGAATGATTCAAGCTATTGACCACCAAAGAGACAATATCTTATTCTATAAAGTTAGTATTTCCTATTTTTGATTTCTGGAAGGTTTGTAGATCTCTTAGCCCTTCCTCCTCCTACCTGCTTCCATTGTATGGGTGGGTGTTGGAGGATGGTTATAAATGTAAATATTTAGAAGTCAGTTTGGCAGTATAGGTTAGTAAACAACAATAGCAGCTATCCCTAGGGGCCTATGATCTCTTGAGTCGTAGGATTTTGACCAGATTTACAGTACCACACATGAATGAATCCCTTCCATGGAGTAGGTTTCTTATCTAATCAGAAAGCTGTTGTTTACCTGCATAACCATTGTACTGCCCTTCCTCCAGTGGACATATCTTGCCTGGTCTTGCCTGACAGGTCCATTCCGTAGCATGTAGGATCTTGCTTTGGATAAGACCATTGGAGCTTTCCTGCTTCTGCAGCAGTGCTATTTTAAAACAAAAATCTTCCCCCTTCTGTGATAATGACATAAAGCACTATGCCCAGGCGTCCCAGACCTCGAGGATTCGAGGAACTGTAGAGCATCTTCATTTTGTTCTCTGCTCCTGGCTCCATTTCCTGACTCCATCCTTCTCTTTTCCTCTCTCAGCCAGTCCCAGCTTCATGTAGGTTTTTAATGAATGTGGTAAGGAAGCTTCCTGGCCTAACAGTGTTAACATGCTCTTCATTAGAGCCAGGCAGGTGTCAAATATCCCTGTCAGGATGAGGCATTGCATTTAGAGCCCTTCAATGGATCAAGTCTTCTTGTGTTTTAAGTCCCACTGTCTTTATTTAGGCCATTGTTTCTGTATCAGGACACTTACTGAGATTCATTGTGGTGACTCTCACACATAAGAGATGAACCTGAGCCATCCTATGCTGGCGTACCACGTGCTTGCCACAGAAAGCCTCATATTTACCTTTCCTTAGTGTGGTAGACCCTAATTCTGACCAGGTCTATCCAATGTGGTACATATCATGCTTGGTCTATAATTACTTTTCTTTTTCCTTTTTTCTTTTTCTTTTTCTTTTTTCTTATTGATCTTTAAATCCCAGCTTCTGGCACAAGCCATCATGAAAAACAGATGAAGCAGATGATCAATCCTTCCTGAGGTTTTGGTGGGTCTAGGTCAGGTGATTTGAGAAAGTTCCCACTATTGGTAGGATGAATGCACGATGCATCTGTGTTTTGCTTTACACATTCGGTGACTCTGTGATACATTAATGTAAATAAAATAGCAAGGTTAGTTCTGCGCTGAGTTTTTCTCTTTCTATTTTGTCAGCAGTTTCTTTCACTTTTCTTGAGCAGCTAAAGGAGAAAAGATAATATAACCTTGAGAAGAAAGTGGCTGTTGCCAAATGAGAATGAAATTCATGACTTTTAAATAGCAATAAATTTTGGAGCTTCCAAGGCTATGAGGACTTGGGGCATAAAATTCATGACAATAAACAATGAATTGGCTCAGTGAGAGGTAGTTCTTCTTCCCAGTGGATGAGATAAAGCTTTCATAGGCTGTAAGAAAAGCAGGACAGAGAGAGAAAAGTTACAAAGGCATGGTTGGGTCCCAGAGTAAGGACCCTACATATCCCTCCTTGGGATTACTGGGGAAAGACTGTATAATTCTAGAGACTTTATATTCAATAGTCAGATGAAGCTGTCCTGCCTCCCCAAACACACAGCAACAGCCATCCATTCCAGTACATATAATCTGCATAGAGCAGCCAGGTTAAAAGGAGCTATGCAGAGGATTGGGGAGAGAGGTTCATGAATGTGTTCTGTCCCTGATTCTCCTGTTCATCAGTGGCTTTGACCTCTTTTCATTGGAAAATGTTGCTGTACATGGGACATATATCTGTGTATACTATGAGGACTATCTGAAGAGTGACCAAGTTATTTTACACATAGAAAAACACCAAACTGGGCCACCTACATTAAGTTTATTTAATATGGGTTCTAAGTCAGGCAAGAATGAAATTTTAATTCTAGTCAGAATTTAATTTCTAGTCAGAAATGTGAGGGAAAGAAAAAAAAAAACCTTTTGATAAAAATATAATTAAGTCAACTTTCTGTCCAGGCTTTCTCAGAAAGGTTTTTCCTGTTTATTTTGTGATTTACATGAACACAAAAGTGCTCAATGACCCAGGTACTGAGTTTAAGGATCCAGCTAATGATATATTTACTACTATATTATGAATAAAGGCCTTTCCAGTTTCCCAAAGAAACTTTATTTTGAGGAATTAGATGGCTTAGAGCTTTACCCCAAAGCAGTCTGTATGAGGCATGCCAATGCAAAAAGATAAGATAAGGGATAAACTCTCACACTGAGGCTCCCCACAAGGAAGATATTTAAAACATGAAACTCCATCAAAGTTCAACACTGAAGTCTGACATTCAAAATTGCTGGCTTCTGTGCCATCGATCCTTGGACTGAATTTCAGGTTGTCATCTGTGGGCTGACTGCTCGTGACATGTATGGAAAACTAGAATCAGGTATTGTAGGGGTTCATTACTAGTGTTTGTCAAACCTATGTTTTCGTATGAGGACTTTAAGGCTCCAGAAAGCTAGATGCCCATCCAGCCCATCATGCTTGCAACTGGCCAGACTGAGAAGTACATCTTCCCGTTTCTCTGTTTTGTGATTTTCCCTAACGTGTCCAGCACTGGCTGCCCAATAATTGCTCTTACTCTTAGGGCATTCCGTTCACCAATACAGTTTCTGAAACCATAAGCCAGATTTCATTTCGAGGATGTATTAAGATGTCTGAACAATCTAGGAGTTGTGGACCAAGAAAAGCTTAAGCATACACCAAGGAAGTGGTAAATAAATGGTGTATGGATTTCCAAATCTTCTGAAAGATAAAAAGTCAGCTACTTTTGTTATCCTTGGTCCAGATTTTCCTGCTTCTATTAAAAAAATACAGAGAGAGAAGCTAAGCTGTATTGGCGTTGGCATTGTTTTCAAAGGGGCCCTTTCATTTCCTAGAAGACCTCATTTATCCCCAGCTCTCCCTGCTCCCAGAGGACTGGAAACTCAGCCAGGGCATCTGATTTATGTAATTAGCCTTTCCTGAGTACGGATGGCCTCTAACTCCCACATGAAGTGAGGTGAATTTGAGGAAAAACACTGCCTTTATTTTGCATCCTACCCTCCCTCCCACTCCCAGCTCCCATTCTTAAGCAGACTTAGCATGGGGAGCAATGATTCTGAAATCCAGCGGGATCTCACCCCGGCAGAGCTTTCAAGGGAAGAAGACTTAGAGCCCATCAATTTCATAATAATGAACAGTGAGGGTGCCTCTGTAGTGCTCTCACCCAAAGCCCCATTTAAAGACTGCAAGGGAAGGACAAAGCCTAGTGCTTCGGGAAGGGCAGATTTAGGCTAGATCAGCTATAGAAATCCGCACTGGCTCACACGTCCAGGACCTAATGAGAATCTGGCGGAGGCCCAAAAGGAATTGAGTCTACTTGGCTGTGCATTTGAGTCCCCAGTTTGATGTTTTTTCATGGGAATCTGTAGAGCAGAAGGAGAGAGCAGAGGAAGCCATGCAGGGAAGGGGTAATCACATGTCTTGGCTATATGTTAATCTCAAATTCCTGAGTGGAAGACAATGGACAGAGTCTCTGATGGCTTCTTCTATCATGGATTCTCCTACACTCATGGCTCTGTCCCATTTTGTAATGTTTGGGGTATTCAATTTCCCTGGCCTTGACAGATAAGTATATGTGTACCCTGGCATTCCTGTGAGATCTCTACTTGAGTCCAGCTTTTGTGAATTTGCTAAGTTGACTGTCAGCCTCTATTTTTTTTTTCCTCCAACCATAATCCATCACCTCCTTCATGTATATTCTTATGCTTGGAATCTGACAGTTCTAGAAAATGTAGTCAGAAAAGTGTCAAGAGGGATGGGGGGGTAGAAGGGAAGTGCAAACAGACATTTAGGACCACTGCCAAATTTTCTGTGAAATAATTTTAGAATTCTATTTGAATGTGGCTGGAAGACGTCAGTGAGGAGGCAGGAGGACATGTCTTTTGCAAGCATAGTTCCTCTCCCCACATCATGATGTAAGTGATGTCTTTTTGGTGTAAGAGAAATAGATTGAAAAGTGGTAAAAAAAAAAATACCTTCTTGCTGCAAGGTATTTTATCTGAAGCCTGTGGTGGTTACACTGATGCCCATAGAAGAAAAACTTAGAGTATTTAAAACTTTAAAGCTGGTGTTCATATGATAAACAAGACAAATGGATAAAACCCAGGTTTTTAGATATATAATGACTACATTAGGGAATAGTTATAACATGTGGAGGAAGAGAAACTATAGCCATAACTGTACAATTATTGGACTTCCCCTAAATTTGAGTTTGAACTGATTTCATGCTGGAGTCTTTACTCCATAACAGACGCTCTTAAACTGAAATGACAGGCTTTTTGTGTTTGTGCCTGTCTGTCCACTGGTCATTTATCTGGACAGCCAGATTCAGGTGACTTTTGTCCTTTCATTGTTTGCTTCAAGGCATCCTGAAATGTTCATCCAGGTTAGGGGGCAGTCGGATTGCTCTAGGTACTGTTCCTCGCTTTTAGATATATAGAAGTCTAATATTGGGCTTCCTCGGGTTCCTGACCTGACTCTCTGCTATGTATACCAGTGTCTGACAGTTCCTTGGCTTTGCCTTCAGGGTGTTCTTGAAATGTATTGCTTTTTCTTGCTTGCTTTTATTTTATTTTTATTTTTTTAAGAAAGGGTGCACCAAGTCACAAGCCTTCCTATTTGAAACTGCCTCCTCCTGACAGACACATGGCTCGGGGAGATTGTGCTTTTGAGAATTTGCAACTTTCACTGCTCACTAACCTCCCCACTTCTCTGACTCTCTTTCCCTGACTTCTCTCTTCGCCCTCCCTGCGCTTGCTTTTCAGCCAATAGACCATTCTTCTTCATCTCCTGCTTATTGATGAATGAGATTCATTCATCTTTCTCTCTCTCTCTCTTTGGGGGTGGGGTGGGGTGAGGTGGTCCGTGAATAGCTATAGACTCTGCCTGCTCCCATTTTTCCACTTGGCTATTCACTTCCATGGAAACAGAACTGTGGTGTGGGAGGCACCAGGGTCAAAGGTCAAGAGTGATCACCTTTTGAATTCAAGCCTCTGATTTCCACTAGGGATAACATATTGTAACCCAAAGAAACTGGGCAAATACTTGTCCCTTCGAAGGCAAAAATACAAAGGAAGGGAGGGGGAAATGAGAAAGATCAGAGAAAAGGGGAGGAATGCAAACGCCGGGGTCAGGTCCCACTCTCTGTAGTGGTTTTCAGATGGTCTCTGGTGACTTTACATGGGAAGCATCGTGCCTGAAACACTATGTATCTTCTCAAGGGCCGGGCTTGGCATATGTTGTGTATCCCATATACACAAGCAAAGTTTTCCCACATTACAGACAACTTCATTTAAAAAATTGCCCAGGGACAACTATTCTTCAGTTTTAAAGCTGCCTGTGCTTAGGCTGTGCAAGATGCTTCGTCCCTTCTTAGTGACTTTGTAAGACTCGGTGTCATGTGTCCCCTGGGTACAATATATTTGCATTTAAGCCTACTGGTTTTATGTCTCCTGGTTAAAACGCAAGAAATTCTATCACAACGACCAGAGAGTGAAACATACTTGCTTTTGACTTGTGTGTGTTGTTTTAATATGATTTTGGCAAGGAATGAATTAGTATTGAGATCAAAATACAGTTTTTCTAAAGACTCTTTAACTGCTTGGCCTCCATTTCATTTCTCTTTCTATCCTCAGCACAATGGTCTGCATTGTACATGTAGAAAGGTTGAATAATGAGCAGAATATATTTAAAACTTTTTTCTAGGCATCTTGATACTTTCTCTACTGTAGGGAACTATTTGATTCCGTATAAATAATCCCACTACAAATTGTTACTCAAGTAACAGTTAAGAGTAACAGCAAGTAAATGCTTGCACAGTCCACAATGATGCTGCAGACATTTTCACGGGGCATCTTATTTGGTTTGGAGAAAGATTTTTATACTAACAATAAAACAACATTCTAACTCCTTCCTGAAAATTAAACGGCCCACCTGAGTTTATGATGAAATAAAGGATGATACACCAACAGCTGTTTTAAAGTCAAGTAGCTCATTAGAATTACCCAGGAAACAGATTTTTCCCTTCATGGACTCTACAATAGCTTACCAGAATATGATTTAAAAAACAAAAACAAAAACAAAAACAAAAACAAAATGTAATCACAGGACAGACAAATCAAAGAGGGAATAAGTCTCGCAAATAAACTCTCTAAGTTAAAAGCATTTAGGAGAATCATAGCCACAAACAGCAAAATTCCACTGTAGCAGAACAATAACATACTGCACGGGTATTACGAAACAATAGGCATTTCCATGCCCTGTGCAGCTGGCCCATAGAAACACTGCCTTATTGACATTATTACAATAAATACAATGCTGTGAACAGGCACGGGCATCAAGCATTTTTTCACTGATGCCATACAAGCAAGAGTTATTGTTTCACGAAGGATCTAAACTGCTTAGTTTATTTGAGGAACAGGGGAAGCAGAGTAGAGCGGATACACTTTTGAGCTATTCTGGGCTATTTTCAAAAGTGTAGGCTACCATTAAATAACAGCTTATTTAAACTAAACTCGGCCAAACAGTCTAGTGAGATCATAGTGCTGGGAGTCTCTTAGAATTACAAAGGCACCAGCTAGCTTAAGTACAAATTGGAGACGGTATTATAGTCTACTTAATCAAGAGCCCTTAGAGTGGCAGTGACAACATTGTTGGGCATTCCCTTTAAGAAGTGTTAACCCAGGCTGGGCAGGATGGTGCCGATGGTGCAGGAAGCCCTCAGCCGGTGCTCAGGGTAGGATAGAGGCAAGTTCAGTTCGTCTGCCCCCACTTCAGACTGCCTTGCTTTTCTCCAGCTGCTCTCTCTTTCTGTATTTTTCTACACTGAATTGCACCTGACTGTTCAACCTGTTCATTTTGACTTGAAAAGCAACAGATGTTTTCCTCTTTTTAGCAGTTAAATACCATGTTTCTACGTAGACGACATTCAAGCCGTCTGGTAATTAAGAATTGGAGGACATGGATTCTCATTATCTGCGTCTACTTCGTGATGACATTCAGGTTCTTTGAGGGAGCCTGTTTGTGTCACAGAATCATTACGGTCAAATATGAAAGTATGCATAATTTATGGCTATCTATGTGAACCACAATGTATAATTCCTTATATATAAACTCTTTTGAATCCATAACATTTTTATTTTACAAACAACATAACTGGCTTTTAAGCTAGGTGTAGAGATGCATACATGTGATCCCAGCACAAAAGGATCAATGGTTTATGGCCAGGATCGGATCTGTAGTGAATGCCAGGCCATGTTGGTTTATATTAGACATTATCTCAAAAACCAAAACAGATGAAACAGTGAAATTCATTGCTTTCAATGAATGGTTTAAAGATGAATTGAAATGCAAACCATAACACAACAAACTACTAGAACACACACACACATGCACACACACACACAGACACACACACACATGCACACACATGCACACACACACACACACACTTAGAGGTTTTTTACAATTATTTTCCTGAATTCCCTCTAATATGCATATGGGAGTGAAGATGCTTGAGGTTATCTACATTGGTAGATCTTAGTTCTCAGATACCAACATTTATTTATGACATATGACATGAAGTTTAAAACAAAGCCAAGCAAAGCTTACCTCTGTTGAGTTTAAAGGACAAGAAAATCTCTCAGCCTCCTTCCTGTTTGTCTGAATGGAGCCGCTAGAGTCCAGCTCACTCTGTAAAGGACCTCAGTGGTACTTTCTTGTAGACATTTAACATCAGCGTTTCTGTTACATGTGGGACTTGACATCGCATAGGCTGTCTGTATATCCTATTGCCTTTATATATACAATTCTCAGCCTGACTTGACAGCCTTGAGAGAAATATGACCCTCTTTCATTGTTAATTCTTTATCAGAATTAGCAAATATGTACATCACTTATCTTCTTTTAAGTATCTGCTCCAGCCTTTACAAGTTGGTTCATTCTCTACAGTGTGACAATGTTCACTAAACCTGCCTGTGTACTGGTAAGTTTGTGGTACTTACAGAAGGCCTTGGACCACTCTCTTATAGCTGCCATGGTGTGTTTTTTTTTGGGGGGGGGAGCTTTCTCTGAGAAACTTGGGTCTTCTCTGCCACAGTCTCTTCTTGAAGATATATCTACTTTCTCCCAAATTATCCTAGTTTTTGTCTGTCTCTGAAATACTGCAAATCTTCAAAGTTCAGAAGACTCTGGTATATGAAGATGTGCATTCCAAGAGTATCATTTTGGTAATTATTGTACCTTGCCCTTTGAACGTTTTCTGTCTGGAACTCAAGCCTGACTTTTTTCTAATTAACCAAATTGTCTTTTATGAGTCTGTTTGCATAACATTAAAGGTGGAGGAATGGGTAAGAATTCTACTGAAGGTATAGATGGAAGAAATTAAACATCAAAGCCTGAACTCCTCAAAGACAGTACAAGTAAGTTAAAATCTGTATCATGTCCAGAGTGATATTTTGAGAGGAAGAGTCTTATCTGGTCAAAGTAACATTCAGGGATTGGAGACATGGTTTTGTGGGCCTCACTTGGGATGCAGCAGGGCTCTTCCTCCCTGATGAGGAGACTCCTGTGCTGAACATGCTCATACTTTGCCATAACACCAGCCAATGCCTGCTCTTCATTTCCAGGTTTCAACAGGCTTCATTGTTTCTGAAAAGCCTTCCTTCCCTGCTCCACCTTGATTTCCAAGAAGAGATAGGCCCTTTCTTATATGCCTCGGTGCAGTGCCCTCTCTTTTACTGCCAACTCGTCTCTCAGTTTTTGTCTCTCAGGAAAGCCTTCTTGAGGCCTGGTACCACACCGTCTTTGTTGTTTTTTCTATCTCACACTAAGGCTATCTCACACTTAGTCTCAGGGACACACTGCTGTAGTCTTCTGAGAGAACTGGTGAATTCATTTTGAAACAGCGAACAGTTTGCCTCTGCTCCCTCTGCTACCGACACGACTCAGTCTTCAGACTACCACATCAGGCATGTTATTGTGTATCTCTCCAGTTCAGGGATGCTCCCCTTTGTCCAGCACACTGCCTGTCAGCACCCTCTGTGTGGTGGACCACAGTGTAGCTTCCTGTGGACAATTCTGGTGCTGTCTCTAACAGTCCTTCCATGAGAACAGGATCTCTTACACATTCAGCTCCGCTGTTTATGAGTGAGCTTTAGCGTTCACCTCCTAATGGGCTTCTGATAAAGACCAGGTGAAATACAGGCATGCCAACAAAACATTTAGTAGTATGACTGCACCCAAGAGAAAATGGAAAACCCAAACAATCAAAGTGAAAATTCAGCGAATGGCAGCTAGTATTAAGAATGTTGTTAGAGGGTTTGTTAAAGTTTAAAGGCATGTAGGGTGGGTATTGACTGCCTGCATAGAATGGTCCTAAAGAATAGCAACTGGCTGTACATACAGCAGATGATCAGGGTTCTGCCTGAGAGCCCTCACAGGAAGGTGGCAGACACCCATTTGAAACATGTAGGAAAGCTCTCAAGAACTTTACATTAACCCCAGGGCCAGAGAACTCCCTTTTTGTTCTCAGAATTTAATGAGACATTATTTAGACTTCCCAAATTTCTTCTAAGGCATCTGAAGCACAAGCCTTCCCAAGAATTTGAACCTGGGAGGCTGCGTGTAAAAGGGAAAGGACTGCTATACTACTTGGTATGTATTTATGTATATATATATATATATATATATATATATATATATATATATATATATATATATATATCTTGGTGTGTGTGTATATATATATCTTATCTTATCTTGGGTGCTCCTAACTAGGCTTGGAGCCATGTCATTTCCCTGAATTCCTGAATATATTACTGATCCTGCCTTCTTTCTTTGCTCCTAAGCTGAGTTCTGGACAACAAGCAAAACCAAAGGTTGTTTTGTTTTGTCCCTTTGCAAATCCTGCAAGGAATCTCAAGCCTCTGTAGGGAGGTGTTGGAAAAGGCAGAGCAAGTTGAAGGAGTTGGAAGGAGGGAAGGAGTTGGTTGCATCCTGTTAAGCCAGGCAGGAAGGCCAAGAATAGTTCCTTCACAGCTGTGGGCCAAGGGGGCCAGCAAAGAGATAGGGTCATCATGTAACAAACTGCTCTCAACATAATGTGCTGAGCCGCCCAGAGGCTTGCTCCTAATCCCATCTAGGGACTCTGTGTGTCTTAAGGTCCAGCTGTGAATTTTGAAACTTAAGTTATGGTACAAAGTGTATCACTGTTTAATTACTAACATTTCCATAACAAGACCTCCGGAAGCATCAGAAAAGTTGAGGGAAAAAAATCTCACATTTAAGACACTTTAACAGTAAGTGGCTGGGACATTTTCTTCGGGTTAGTGGATAATCCCAGACTCAGTAAGCTTTTGAACAGCTCAGGTTAGTGTATGGCTAAGTCAGAAAAAGAAACTCTAAAGCCTATTTTGACCAGCAAGTGAATAAAGATAGAACTGAGGATTAGTTCAATCATAATTTAACAAAAATTTGGATTAGCCCAAGTTGCAGGATTTTGGAAATTCAAATTTACAGACAATGGGGATTTCCTTTTCCTTTTCCTTTTCCTTTTCCTTTTCCTTTTCCTTTTCCTTTTTCTTTTTCTTTTTCTTTTTCTTTTTCTTTTTCTTTTTCTTTTTCTTTTTCTTTTCCTTCCCCTCCCCTGCCTCTCCTTTTTCTTTTTGTGGTTTGTTTGCTTTTTGAGGCATAGTTTCGCTGTGTAGTCCTGGCTGTCCTGGAATTTACCGTGTAGACCAGGCTGGCCTCTTGGAGACCCACCCGTCTCTGTTGAGATTAAAGGTGTGTGCCACCACCTCCTGGCTCTGTTGAGGAATTTTTATGTCCTCAAAGCTGCTTGTGGATTTGTGTCTTCTTTATATCTGCTCCCAGTCTTGGCTTTAGGTGTTTATTTGCAATTCACCAGCTCAGATGCTTGAGACAGTTCTCTGGCCTCTACAGTGTGAGCTTTCCATACTGAGGCAATGGGAGGTAGAGTGTCAGAGCATGCTGGCAGTGGGCAGGGATGGTGTTTCCCATCCCTGGTCCTTCTCATCCATAGACCACCTTCCCATACAGTTAGTTCTGCTCAGTGTATTCTGATGCATCCAGGCTCTGCATGTCTCCGTTCTGCTCTGAAAGCTAAGAGGTTGGTATTTACAGAAAATGTGAACAGGTTCCTTTGCCATCTGGCTTCTGGTTGGCTTTGGCCAGTGGAGGCACTGCCAGGAGATAACAAAGGTCGGAAATAGGTCATTCTTAGCTTTACTTGCTTCCCTGAACATGTGTAACTTCCCAAGGTTGTTCTACAGGCTGACCTCTCCTTATGTCTCCTCTGTCTGGCTTCTAACAATGTACATACGTACCTTCTACTTTCTACCTTAGACTTAGAGGCCACGAGATCTTTAGCTGTCGCTCAGCTCAGCCGCTCACACATCCCTTCCCAGTGGAGCTTTATTCTCTTCCCACAATTTTGAACAAAACACCAGCCAAAAGCTCATCAGTTAATCCACCGGGATTCACCATCCTCTCTCTGCCAGGATCGGTCTCCCTAAGCTACCATCATTCAGAAAGCTGCCGGTCAAGTTAGACCAGTGGTTGATTCACCACTCATGATTTTTATGTCCCACTATTCCATATTAAAGCCAGGCCTGACTATGACAACTGAGAGGTATGATGCTGGATTATTGGGGTGTGGGGACACTGGAAGTTCCATGTCTTGTAACATACTTCATTTGAACAAGTGTTTTTCCTGTTTGACATTTTTTCTGTGTGGCTGTATCTTATGGAAACTTCTTGAAGTAGATGAATTTCCCTCCTTTCTGTGTACTTTCCTGAAGTACAAACATCTTCGTACATTGGGAAATATCTGTGTTGATAGACATAGGTGCTGCTTTGGGACACTTCCTGTTTCTTTGGTGCAGTTTAGAAAGCAAAGAAACAGCTCAGCTTTCTACATTACAGCAAACTTCCTGTAGGATGACTAGCAGAACCAAAGTAGCACAGCGAGGGGACTCTGATCTGTCTTGATTTTCAGTGTCTGAGGGAGACCAGGAATGTCAAAATCAGCTAAGATGCTCAAGAGAATAATTGTGTCTCTATGTCTCCATGGTGTGTCATTATGGGCTAAGTGGTGTGGTGCCTGGTATTGCTCAGCCAGAGGTTGCATAGATACCCTCTGTTCAAAATCTCCAACATCTCTCTGACCCTCTGCTACCATAGAAACATTAAACAATCAGCTACAGCACAAGCATGGTGTGGGCTTTATTTTTAACAGTAGTGTTTTAACGACTCTTATATAGCAACCAGAGGGATCTGGCTTTCCATTTAACCTTGACCATCTTTCCATAGCATCATGCTACCTATGCTTGTAGCACAAATATAACTGGCCTCTCTAGATCAGAAGACAGGAGTGATGAGTAAAGCTGAGATAGCTAATAATTCCTAGGTCCCTTCATCCATTTGCTTCACAGTTATGTGAGTGTGTGTGAGTGTGTGTGTGTGTGTGTGTGTGTGTGTGTGTGTGTGTGTTTGTGTGCATGCGCACGCTATTGCCCCAATCAGTGTGGGTACAACACCAGTTGAATGAGGAAAATAATTTACACAAACAATGTAATTCCCATATGTGGCCTTGTTTTTTCTATACTCATACCTGACATGCCTTGCAAACCGGCAAAATTAACTTTAGTAATATGTTGTGATATTTCACTATGGATTCAATATAAAAATAAAGTATTTAAAATATTACTTTAGAGTTAAAATTTTTATAGAAATCACAAGTTCTCATAATCCAGTGATACCATGTGACTGTTTAATCTTTGATTCAATTTCAGGCATTCGGAATTGTACTGATTGGTTCATTTCATGATCTGTTCCAAGTTTAAACTTCTTAAATTCAAAGGAATACAACTGAGATATCATGCAATCACTCGTATTATAGCATCATTGGAATTCAGGTTGATTACCACATGTCTCAGTTCAGACTTGACACATTTCTAGTGTTGATAGTCACACAAGATTAGTGGCTGTTTTATTACACAGTGAGGCTCTAAGCAATGAGCCAGGCAGTGTATTGGAAAGTGTATGACTAGCTCATATCACAGTGGTTGGAATAATATATATATGTATATATATATATATATATATATATATATATATATATATATATATATATATATATATATATATATATATATATATATATATATATATATATATACATACATATATATATGTATGTATATATATATACATACATATATATATGTATGTATATATATATATATACATATACACACAAGTACATATGCACATATATACATATACATATACATATGCATATATTTAGTACTCATGTGAAAGGTCAAAATTTATAGAGGAAGAAAAGAAAGTTTGCATATTATCTATTTGTGTTTAAGTAAAAACTGAATGTACTCAACTCTTCACCACAGCTGACCCTTGAATTCATGAGTCCATTTATTGAATAAGTAACTACATTTGAAGTATTTTTCTACCTTCTCCTTTGCTCTCATGGTTGTTACATTCGATTTGATCTTCGTTACAGTTTTTACTGCTCATTTTTGTGCACTAAATAGCAACAAGTGGCCAGTGACTACCATGTGAGGCAAGACTAGCATAAAAAATCAACAAAAACCAACAGGTGGATGCCCCAGGGAGATTTCTTTTCCATTGCTTGCCAAATTCTTGACAAGATGTTGTATTTGCCACATATGCAAATGAACACTCCTATACCTCGAAGCACCGAGAAGAACGAGTCAAGACACACTCAATAATGGACTTTTCAGCAATGACAACTTGGCTAGCTTTCTGATGGCTGGGGTAGGTGACAGAGAGACTCACAAATAGGCCAAATTCTCTTGGTAGAGCATGAGATGTCCCAGTGGGTAAAAAGTTATTCTTAGTTGGCATTTGATGAAATACTTGACTGCCAAGTGAAGGAGCCAGCTATTAGCTTTACAAAGCAAAGTGATTCTCGGGAACAACCCTGGTGGAATTGTGATTCAAAGGCACTTTATCCAAGCAAAGGGGAGAGGGCAAAGAATTTTACAGCAAATGGATATGAAAGTAAGTTTGGATTCCCCAAGGAGTAGTTCTCAAACTTCCTGATGCTGCTACCCTTTAATACAGGTCCTCATGCTATGGAGACCCCTAACCACAAAATGATTTTCATTGCTACTTTATAACTATATTTTGAGACAATTATGAATCATAATATAAATATCTGTGTTTTCTAATGGTGTTAGGAGACCCTTGTGAAAGGGTCATTTGACTTCAAAGGGGTCACAACCCACAGGTTGAGAACCACTGGTTTGGAGGAAGAGATACCACCTTAAATTCTGTACAGGACATCTTCATAGGACTCAACAGTTCTCCTTAGAACCTAAGGAGATTGGGCACAGCTCCTCAGCTAAAGTGAAAGGAGCTCCCTTCACTGAGCTTCCAGAGCAACAGCAATGAAAAGACAGATGTGCAGCTAACCCAAGAATCCTTCGTGCACCCCATTAAATGACTGCCCAAGTTTGGCTTCTTTTTAGGAACAAAAATAAACAAACCAAAAATAAAACCAATCAAAGAAGGAAGTCAGTAGCACCTGCATGTGCATAAATGTATATACAGGAACAGGATTCTGGTGTATGTGCAAGTTGATCAACATACATTACATGGTATGCCAAAACTTCTCCTTTAGTATCTTAGAGCAAATTCTAGGCATTTTACTATTTCATTTGTCAGGGCTGCAAGCTTTTGAACAGTTATAGCCTAAGTACTATTGTTAGAATTAGTTCAACAAGATTCAGTGTTTTGCCTGTCCTCGCCATTGTCTTATATCTACAATAAATTGTTTCATTAAAAAGTCAGATCAGACAGAGCAAAAAGATCTTCAGAGTGATGAAACCATGTCATCACTACCATGAATTTGTTCAGATACAACACTAAGAGTGAATCCCACTGTAAACTGTGGGCTCTGGGTGATAATGGTGTGTGGATGTAGGCTCATTGTTTGCAACAAATGAACCTCCCTAGTGGGGGATGCAGATATGCTATGGGTAGCAGGAAGGGACATGTGTGGAATTCCTGTACTTCCTTGTCAGTTTTATAATAGACCTGAACTTGTCCTAAAGAAATCATTAAAAGAATAATCAAGGACAGACTATCACTCCACCATACGCCTGACCTGGGTTTGGGGGAATCATCCAAAACTTTACCACCCAGAAGTACACATCTGTCTGGGAAACTTAGGCAGTTGCATGATGTTAGCTTATATGTGAACTTAGGGACACTTACTCTCTGATTCCTCCTCAGTCGTTACACTGGTAGTGAGGGGAAGATGCTCACATAAGCACAAACTCATACAAGTTTGCTCTTTCCACTCAATCTATTTATAGGTGCTTCCCTTTCTCACTTGTCCCACAGTTCTACTCCTCTGATGGGTCCATTACAATGCCTGTATTGTGTTTAAGCTATTCACAAGCCCAGTTATAGCTGTCAGAAAAGAAAGTGGCCTTACACAAAGTGGAAAGAGCTCTGGACAATGCTGTAGAGACAGCAGGCTGCTGATAATGGCAATGCCTCTGACAACTTAATACGAGAATAGAACATGCATTTCATTTCAGAAAGTTGGTGCAATGGGAAGACAAAACTGACCTATATAAATGGGATGTATTGCCAGAGTACAGCTTCTATGAGGGGGTCTGCAGTCCCCTTTAGTGAGGTCCTTCTTGCACCAAGACACTGAGGGAGATACTTACCTTATCTTTAGGTCCCTGTTTGGGTGCTAAGATGCAGGAATCAAGCTCCAGGTAGGGGCCACTGACTGAGGCAGGTGGATGCAAGAGCTCCCATACATACTGGTTCCAAGTTTCTATGGCCGGAAATACATAGAAAACGTGACATGAAAACCTAATGATTCAGTTGTGGTTTGTCAGCTTCTGGAATTTTCTGGAATTTTTCCTCTTAAAATTTTTCTTTTCTCAAATCCCGTTTCTCATGCTTGTCAATACTATTTAAGTAATAGGTTCTATGGAAGACCCAATTTCTTGCATAGCTGATTCTACCAGGGAACTACCATTAGTTTATTCTTATTAACATCAGCTTTGCTAAAGAATTGTTACATTACCTCAGCCCTTGCCTTCAGTAAGGGGCTCTTAACAGCAAGGAATTCAAATAGGAAGCATGTCAGAAACAAGCAAAAAATTTGTAGCAAATATCCATCAAGAGCAGTGATGGGTCATCCAGGTCATCTGAGCACTAGAATTTTGTCAAACGGTGCCTAGAGGATCCTTGGTGTTGCCAATGAACCTACTTGGTAGGCGTGTCCTAGAATTAATATGCTTGTTGAGCCTAGCAGGACCATATTTCATAATGTGCCTGTAATGTACACTAATTGTGGGTATTTGTGCTGGTGTATTTTATGTGAATTTCTTCCTTGCTCCTCCCTTTTCTTTCTCAAGTCCATTTCCATATGTATTTTTGCATATTTATGCCTTGTCTGGAGGATATTTGAAGGCATTTTTTGTTGTTGTTGTTGAATGCTATTATCAACTTGCTTCAATTACTCATGCTTCAACTTCTTAGTTTTCTTTAGCTTTTTGAAATTTCATGTACATGTCAGAATCACCTTGTCCCATTCCAATAAACAAACCAACTAGCTAACTATGGATGACATAAAATTACTAAATAGTTTTGAGAGGACTGTCATTCACAATATTGAACATGTCAACCTATGGAGATGAGGAGGGACAGGGATAGCATTTGTATTTTCTTGTTTTTTTCAAAAATGTTTCATTTAGTTCTTTACAGAATATTTGAATAATGTTCATTAATTTTATTCCAAAGTATTGAATTTGTGATGAATGGTTTAGGTGTTAATTTCCTTTTAACTATTTGTTACTAGAATATTAAATTACTTTTACACTTTATATGTCAATATCTATTTAGCACACTTCAGAAGCTAAGTTATTGTTTCTAACAGGACTTCGACAAGATTCTGAAATTTTTACATAGAATACCATAAGCTGCTACTTTATTTATGCTTTTATTCTTGCTTATCATTTTATTTTTAATATTACTGAATTCAGTATAAACTGGTTTTTAAATTAAACCTATGTAACTACTTGTTTATCATTTTTAATATCACTGAATTCAGTATAAATTAGTGTTTTAAATTAAGTCTGTGGAAGTGAACATCTATCTTTTCCCTTCTAGTATTTGGAATAAAGCTGTTTTATTTTACAGATACTTCAGGTAAGTAAAATTCCAAAATAGCCCAGGATTTCCTAGTCCATATACCTTCTCCCATGTATCTCATTAGACAAAAACCCTGTTTAATGCTTAGTATCACAAAAGATGCTTGCCACTAAGGCCTATTAACATTCTCATATAAACTTTATTCTCCCCATTTTCCATCAGTGCAACAAAATAAATACACTTATTAAATGTTTGCACTATTGAAATAAACTTCACCTGGCTATAAAAACACAAATTAAGACACAAAAGGAAGTATGGGAATATATTTCATGGTTTGTTATGCTTTAAGAAGAGGAATGGAAAATGGAATTATAGATGACAGCTTTGTCAAAATGCATAAGTGTGCATGTAAATTAAATATTGAAGTTACTGAATCATTTTGACAGGGACAGACCAAAGGACTACTTTCTTAATTTTTCAAACTTTAAGAAGATTGTTTTACTTCACATTTGGATGATCATTTTTTTTGTTGTTTTGGAAGATGATTGCACTGTATCAAAATTACCCACCTTTAAATAGTACAGTTTCCATCCATGACAACAGACAGAAGCAATAGCATGTTTACTGTAACTGCTTAGGGCAGGCCAAGGTTTCTTAGGCTTGTTGGGAATCCTAGTTTTGGACTTTAGATCTCAAGGACTGTAAAGAGGGAAGGTCTTAGAGATAGATGGGTGCTTAAGCACATGGTCCTGGTGTGGTGGCCACTTTTGTAAGTATGTCATAGGGACCTGAAGCATTTTTGCCGCTTTGCCTTTGGCTAGAAATGTAAAGGTATCAGTAACTGACTAGACACTGGCAGTTTTATAGCCCTCAAGAGAATGAAGGGCAAGCTGCCTTTGCTTTCTTCAGTTCGAGTTTGGGGGAAAATGACATCTACACTTACCACAGAGATGACAACAAGAGTTTCTTTGGTCTTTCTTCAGCCCACAGCATACCTGATTAAATCTAGGGTGATGTTAGGCACATTAATTAGCACTTGCTACTGAAGGCGAAGCAGGTGGTCAGGAACACAGCTGGAGATTTCCTGATGCTACAGCTGCGGCTGCTCAGCTGCCCAGGTTCCCTCCCAGCTGTGCAACTGAGAACACAGAGTGATTGGATAATAAGATCCATACAGTGAATCCAATCCTCAACCATCACAGAGACTCTTAGATATTTAATAGTAGCCCATGACTTTTGTCTGAGACAGTTTCAACCCTGCCATTCTACAAAACAAAAAACAAAAAGTAAGCAAGCAAACAAACAAAAACAAGTTCAGTGCCATTTACTTGATAATCCACGTTTTATAATGAAGAGTAAAATTTGGGCCGGAGAGACTGACTAAATGCACATGCAGCTCTTCCAGATCACCTGGGTTCCATTCTCTGCACCCACATGGCAGCTCACAGGTATTTGCAACTCTTTCTAGGACATTCTATACCCTTTTCAGGTCTTGTTGGACACTTGGCATGCATCATACAGCACACAGAAAAAAAGCATCCATACACATACAATTTTTAAAAAGTTAAATAAAATAATAAAAATAAAGAATAATTTTTATATTGTTCATTAAAATGCACAGAACTTGTAAGAGTATTCAAAGGAATAAATGGCCCACATTCTGTGGATGACTCTACATACATGTACATGAAGGAGTGTAGTGTACACTTATGCAACTTTCCAACATGTGTTGTTCTCTACTCATGGAATTCACACATTATCATCTTAATAAACATGAATTATAAGTATAGCACGAGCAACTATAGATTGCATTTTAGTAGCTATGTGGAATTCCACTTTAAAGATGTTTAAACCCAATTACTTATTGGCAGTAGGAAGTTCTCCATGGTAAACTTTCAATCATTTTTGGAGCTTGTTCAAACTTTTACAATACCAGATTAAATTTTTTTAAAGGCATCTTTAAAATGTTCAACATTATGTAAGAGGTAGTAATCTTTGACATAGGAAGAAAAGAATTATTCCAAGTGTTTTAATTATGTTTTCTAACATTATATATATATATATATATATATATGTAATTATTCTTTTACTTCTTGAAATTGGAAGAGAGAAAGAAAGGGGATATAATTCCATGTATTGTTAAAGTATTATTAGGCTTGAAAGTAAAATGTGTTTTTTAAGAGAAATTAAAAGATCTTGACTGCCATTTACTGCTCATCCTGTTTCACGGCAAATCTTGACTTAGCTGTTCATGCACTAGCCCTGCTCATTTCTTACATCATTATTAACCAGAGTATCATCATTTTCATAGATGTTTCCATTATCAGATGACCAGAGCAATAGACCTGCCATCGATTGATAACTCATTAGTATTATCTAGTAGTCTACTTGCAGAAACTTGATTAAATCCTAATTATGTCTTAACATTGTTGTTCAGTGAATGCATTTTGAAACCCTCCCTTTTTTCTATTACTGTGTAATCATTTGCTATGAAGTTGATTGCTTAAACAACACCCCTTTATTAGCTTTCCTGTCTATAGATTAGATGTTTGGACAAGAAGTGGATGGGTTCTTGGTTTGGGGATTAGCTTCTAGAGATTGTAGAGAATTATGTTTCCATAGCTGGATTAAGGCTTTTATCACCACAACAAACACCTGAAAAAAATAAATTAAGGAACAAAGGGTTGATTTTGACTTTCAAAGTTTTTAATCCATAGTGATTTAGGTCTTATGCCATGGGTCTGTCATGAGGTTGAACATCATGGCAGTGTAGGAGCATGTGACAGAGGAGGCCACCCACCTCAGAAGCAATGAAAAAGCCAAGAGAGAGATGAAGATAACAGGCAAGATACACCTCTTGAAGATTAAACCCAAGATTTACTTCCTTAAATTAGGCCTTACCTCCCAATAGGCCATTCAGCTATGAATTAGTTGGATCTGATAAAGTTAGTGCCATTTGGCTCAAGTCACCTGTCAATAGTGCCAGCTGTTGGGGAACAGGTTGTAGCATTACCTGTGGAGACATGTCATGTTCAAACAATAGCGCCAACATCTCAGATTGTCAGGTATTGAGTTTCTTGAGGTTGATGTTGAGAACCTTCCTTCCTTGCTTGCTCTCATCTAAAGGATGTCAACACAAACACACACACACACACACACACACACACACACACACACACACACACAGCATAAGACCACATATTCCTTGACCTCTATATCAAAGCCAGTGGCCAAATGACTCTATACTTTGGAGTTTGAGTTACCCTGTTGTTGGTCACAAGACCCATGTTTAGTGGTGTCATGAAACTGAATCAGGTCCTCTCAGATCTTCTGACCATTTTAAAGTTAACAGATTAGGGTCCGTGACTGTGACTGTCTTCGCAGTTCTTTTGTTAGTGGTTTATTAAATGATGAGGAGAAGGTTAACTGTTTTGAACACCATTTTGGAATTCTATATACTATGTGCCTGGAAGTTGGGGATTCATGGCCCTCTGAAGAAAAGAGACCATCTTGTATAAATGTCATTCAGATGTTCAAGGTCTAAGGAGCTTGGAGAAAACATTTCAGTTCAAAACTTCTCATTCTTTTCTAATCATTCTGTCCCCTCTCTAACTAGTCTTCAGAGTACAGGCTTAGGAACAAGCTAAACCAACTTGAGATCTTGATTTTAAAACCCCTGCATATATGAGCTGAGCAATAGTGTATCTTGCCTGTATCTTTTTTTTTTTTTCTATGAAAAGGCAATGATATTGCCTGCTTTGTAAGTTATTTGTAGCTCTTTAAAAAATTATGTACACTTAGCCCTAGTACAACACCTGCCTATACTGCAAAAGTAAATAATGATCTTCGTATTGTTGCTATAGGGAGACTCATAGCATTATCAGTTTTACCTTATTTTTTTCTCTTGGCCTTTTAAATTAAACTCACATCTTAGGTGACAGGCAAATTTTGCTTTTAGTTCTTAGCTGAAAAAAATGTCATTAAAGAATATATTCCATATTGTTTTAGTTTTCTTCAGGATTGGTGGGTCTAAAGATTCAAAACTCTACAGGAAGGCATTGCTTTCCCTAAACAAGCAGGCCCTTCCATCTAGCGCACACATGTGTCTCTGATTATTATTTAGGACCAGCACTAAACTGTTAAATGAATCTGACTTTAGATGAAATTAAAAGAATATATAGGATAAGGAAGGGATGCTTTGTAGATTCTATGCTGCTAGAACATAGTCACATATCTTTGAAAGCAGTAACAGTCATGTTTAATTAACAATACCAAAAATTCTGGTGATACTACCGTGTTCCATGTCACCTGAAACACATAGAAAAAAAATGAATTTGAAGTCTATCAGAGATTCTCAGTTTCTTCTAGGAAATAGTCAGCTGGGAAGATAAACATTAAACTTTGCTATTTCACAAAATTTCTCAAAGCCAATATATCTAATTAGATAGATTGCTTTCTCAATACAATAATCACTTTCTGTTACATGACATCTCAGTTATTAAATAATATCTCAGGACACATTTTAAAGCCTTCTTCTGAATCAATCACCAGATTCTGAATTTTACTAAGCTCTAATTTCTGTCCAACCTTAAAAGATCCAATTTACATATTGAGATGAGAGTCCCCAGATATGTAAATAGCCTCTAATGCATTCCTAACACAATTGCCAGGGCGGTCAGATTCTTACTACAATTATATTGAGAAGACATGGTTTTACCAAACAAATAAATTTTTCTGCCTGACCTTCTAGAAAGGACCAACAGTTAACAATAATTGTTATCAGCACCTTTAATAATGTGGAAATTATTTAAAATGAGAAGCAATCTGCTAGACCCTGTCTTTAAAATGTACTGCACTGTGAACCTTTTTTAGACACACATCATATAAAGCTTTTAATTCTATGCATTATTTTGTCCCACTTAACCATTACTGCCTTTACAAGTTGTATAAAATATATTTCTGTTACATAATATTTAATACATACATAAAGGCTTTTGGATGACATCATTAAACAACTTCTAATTGATGGGTTAGAAGCTTAAGGATCAGAAAAGGACTACTTTTCTTTCTATACTCTTGGGGGGGGGAAACATATACATTTTGCTTGTTCTTAGATTAATTCTCAAATGACACTAGGGAGAAGAAGAGTCATATCTATGTCATCCAGATAATCATTGGTAAGTTTTACATTAGTAATTAAGCTTGGACTATGAGCTATACTGACCATAGCCTATGTAGAAGTCACATTTTAAAAGTCTTCTGGGAAGAGTCAGTTCAAAGAAACACTGTAAGTAGAGGAATTCTAAATGTGGAATTCTAAGTATAGGTAGAAAAGTTTTATTAGCAAAGAAACAAATTTTGCCCATCATGGGGCGGGGGGGAATAAACTTATTAAATATATTGCTTTGTAAACACATCACCAGATTAGGATTATAATATATAAAGTGAGATAGCTGATCTTTTCTTGTCATGAAGCCTGAGTATCAATACATAATAAATAACAATTATTAATTAGAACTCTAGTATATTAACTCTCCATCTTCACAATTAATAAGCTATAAGGTTTGAGTTTTTCAATTTATTACATCTTCAATCTTATAGTTAGTTGACTAAATATTAGGAGTGCCTGCCATGTTTATCTCAGTGTTTGGATGAACAGGGTAAAATAAGACTATTTAATAAATAGATAGAGATATTTATCATTTGTTTCTGTGAAAAATGGAAAAACAATTTTAAAAAGAAACAGAAAATTATATCTATGGGGTTTAAAATCAGTTCTTCTGATTTTTAACATATTAACAAACCATTTCTTCAAAAACTTGTGTGTCTATTTTCTCAAGAGAGTCACAATAGATCTATCTATTACCTAGTGCACTAATTTAATAAGCATTTATACTAGGAAATTTTCTGATTATAAATGGCTTTGTGAAAAAAAAAAAAGACTTTTACTTTTGAAGGATAGATGGCTCCCTTTTGCTTCCTCTGTGGGAATTTTATTTATTTACCTACAAATTGAGCATGATATCATGTTACCACTCTAAGTTGTCATGATCATTGACATGAGAATAAGAATCTCTTCTAAAGGTCTCTGTATAGGCTGCTGCCAGATATCACAAAACTACAAGAGCTGATGCTTCAGCAACCATAAATATTGGGGTTAGTGTAGTAAGGAGAGGGTTAAGTCTTTGAGTACTAACATTTTCAACAAGTTTATTTTAGGTTTGGTTTTTATAAATACAGGGTCTACATCCTTTCTTGTCTTTTCAGTTATACAATAGCTTATACGTGAGTTTCTTAAGGATGTCAGCTGACATAAGGGATGCCAGTACTGTGAAGGTTGTAAGTGTTCCCTTCAGGACAAACTGCAGTATCAGGCATTATGTGTCTATCACTTTCAAGAATAATTTTCCCTTGATTTTATGAAGATACCAACATCTTTGAGTAATAACATCTATTTTTCTTTAAATGTATTACACATTTGAAAACTGGATAGCCAAACTACAAAATTTACACGTGTGATTCAAAAGACAATGAATAAGAACCCAAGAGTATCAGCAATGTGCTATTGTTACATTGGGTTTGGCTAGTCAGTCTTTCAAATGTCAGGGTTCTCAGTGATTATCAGTTGATTTGGTGCATTCTTGGCAATAGGAGTAGAAACATTGTACAGTTGCTTCTTAACTACATGCATTTGCAAGGTTTATCAGCTGCTATTTAATAACATCATCTTATGGTAGCAAGAAGATGCTAAGATCCAGGATAGCAACTGTTACAGTTTAGAGCTGAGTTTGAATTAATACCTGCAGAGTGATAATCTCTAATCCATTAGCTATCCTTGACATAGCAGACACATTATAATCAGAGTTAATTCTCTATCTGACTGTCTTTCCATGACTTACCAAGAAGTCAGTCTTATTCCTATGAAAAACAGTAAATGAAAATTTTAGATTTCAGTTTGACATAAAGAACTTTCCAACACTTAATGCACCTCAAAAATGTCAGGGGCTGAATTGTTGGTCTGTTTTGTTTTCCACTCATGTTTTCATTTGCATATATTAAGTGTATGCTCAAGAAACCCTTCTCTGATCCTTATGAGTCACTGCAAATAAGTTAGTTGTGACATTTTATAGTTATCTCGTTAGCTTCTGATTGATTTATTTCAGGTCAATGGTGTATACCATTCAGAATATTATTATTATTGAATCTATTGCCAATGTGATTCCAGATTTATCCCAATTTCAATTACCTGCACATTGAACCAGAGCTCTTTTAATGTTTTCATTCCAATTATTAATAGCACTTTATAGTACAATTAATTTCTAATAATCTCCTCAAGTTTACATTTTTCTAGGATGTAGTCATCTAAGTTCAATTGTTTTATATTATAATTATAAAATACAGAATTAACTATCACCCTCAGGTGCTATTATGTTATTATATGTTAAGAAGATTCATCAAGTAATTTCCTCAAACCAAGGTACCCAGAAGCAATGATGTCATTGTTATTTTGACATTTTCTCATTAAGTAAGCTTTGTTTGATATGAGTGAACCCTTTTGATCTCTTTGTTAGTCTCTACTAGTTTTCAATGGTCATTTTAGACCTAAGCCTGATTATTTCTAAGGAGGAAGGGAGTTCAGTGAATGGAAACATTTGAATCTCCCAAGGTAAGAATGAAAAAGACCAATCCCTTTCTTTAACATGGAAACTGCCCTTCTTCAGAGTCTCTGACAGGACCAGGGAGAGGCTGACTCTTCCATACCACATGAGGTCTAATGTTAGTGCGCAAATTGGTTTACCAGCTCTGCAACACAGAATATTCTTTGGTGAAAGGAGACTGAGTACAGCTATACATGGGAGAGAGGAGGATGGTGGAAATGAGATCCATGTGACCATGTATGCAAAAAGCAACAATCAGGTTTCTAAAGAACAGTGTGAGTAATTAGACTCACCATCCTTTAATTGTCGTGTCTAATTTTTAATGAATCTCATTTCTATTCAGCATACCTTTTTTAGTAGCTTCTTTTCTCTGCCCTTGCTGAAAGGGTGAGGAAGAATGCAGGGAATGTAGTAGAGAGGGTGCGTGGGGATCCAGTAGCCCCTACCTCACCACTGAGATGACCCATTTTTAAACTGACCCATTGTGCTCTCTGACTACAGATGTCAGTAGGTCCCTAATGAAGTAAGTTTGCCAGGTTTCTAACAAGATTTTCCCCTTTCCCAAAGCGACACTGCATACTCAATGAAGCCTTTCCTTGAATTCTGTTCTTCTTCTCCTAGTTCTTTATTTTTGTAGTCAATGAGCTCAGCCCTAAATGAAAGCTAGAGTTGTATGAACTGAATCAGCTGGAAATAGCCGCTGAAAGGCGTGCAAATCAAGAATGGCAAGGTCCAGCTCTTCCGTTCCTCAAGTGGAGGCTAGCTTCAGTCCAAACAGCTCCCTGGGCAACTGTTCATTTATTCTAAGGTTTTGTTCCTGGTATGGAAGCAGGCATTCATAACCCAGTATTTGCCAGCTACACCAAGGAATTACACATCTTATTCTTACCTTGTGGTGCCTCAGTACCCTTCTGGAACCTTCTTAGTACTGTGGGGACTCTCTAGGAAGGAGTTTATAGCAATTTATAGGAACATAGAAAGTGATTTTAGGTGGTCTTGACAGGAAGCATCTACTCTGGGACCAATGTTAAGACTGTTCACAGACAGAACATATATAAATTCATCTCTCCCTCTTGGTCACATCTTTACACACAGAGACATAATCTTGGGGTTTATAAAATTATTTGTGGTTTTTACTACTTCATTGGTCTTATGTAAGAAATATTTAGTTAACTTGTATGGTTTGAAGAGTGAATATTGGTTTAATGAATGACTATTATTTTAAGATGGCATCAGTTTAGACAGGTGCTTGCTTCTTGGCTGTTGAGTGCTATGTTTGACACAGCAGAGTTTTGGTGGTAGAAGAGCCTAAAGCATAATCGATGTGGCATTTGGAAAGTCTTTGAGAACTGAAAAGGTGTAAGAGAAAAGATTACCCATGAGTCAAGAGGACCAAAGGCCAAGTAAGGGAACTCATGTTACTAAAACTAAAAGAAAACTTCAAGTCAGTCTTCTAGGAAGCATTGAAGAAAGACAGGGATTTTATTACAAATGAATGGGAATGTCACCGTTTCTTCCAATGATTCAAAGCAGTCTAGGCATTAGCTAGGTATTAGCTATATAAATCTATACAGAGCTTTAAAGAATGTTTTATAGGTTTTTTTGAAGGTTGTTCAGTGGGTAGAGGTGGATCTTATAAAATGGCAGGAGACAACCCTTTGCTGAGAGCTGTCCTCTGACCTCTACATACTTACCTTGGCATTTATGCGCTTGCATTCATGTGACTGCACATGCATGCAAATACACATAAATAAATAAATAAATAAATAAATAAATAAATAAATATTTAAAGAAAGTTTTGTTCATAGTTTTTGGTCAGATGAAACAAATTAGGAGGAACATTTCTGTCCAAGTCTTCGTATAGAACTCTATGGTTTGTTGTTGTTTTTTTTTTTTTTTAAATAGGGAAATACCAAGTTATTAGAGTAAGTGATTTACTTATTATATTGTAGATGTTTGTACATTCTAAGGAAAATTTTCTTTGCTAGCTTGTATAATGACTATAAATCAAGTTTATCGTGCATCTGTATAAATTCTAGAAGACAAAGACATTACCTGTATACTACAGTATCAACCAGCCTGCTCCAGATAAAACATCTATATGAATTATAAATAATAACTTTCTTACTCACAGATGGGCACCAAAGGATAGCGTAAGCTTAGAATTCATGGCAAGCCATTCCTACGAAGCAGCTTGTGACATTTGTCTAGGACAGACACAGTTTTGTCTATGTGCATTTCATACTACACTGCATCTGGGAGTCCCCTAAAGCCCACTCTAATTGGGGTCTCATAGACAACTGGACTATTGAGGCTAATGTACTGTTAATGGTTTTCTTTTCTAGGAAGGATGGGACCAGAGCTGCCTCTTTTTGGTCAGTTCTTCTTTGTATGAAGGTGTTGTGTTACCAGTTCACTGTACAGCTCTCCTAGAACTATGAATGAAAAAGAATAAGTAGTGGCTCCAAAGCCATCCAGGGTTTTGAGGTCATACTTCCTTGCCTTTCTAAATTAACTGAATACTTTGTATCAACCAATCAGCACAATTAAATTCCTTTGTAAAATCCTCCCCACATGGATTATTTTTAGTAGTTATTGATCTTGCAGCAGATGCATAGGAGCTTTCCCTGTGTGTTGGAGCATGCAGCTACCCCAAGAACTCCCCGCCTCATACACGTCACTGAGATAAAGATCCACAATGTGTATTCTTAATCTTTCCCCAAATGCGAGATAGTGTGTAGTGCTATTCCTTTGCTTGGTGGCATGCCGGTGAACTTGAAAATCTGCACGCTGTTTTGTTAATTATGTTTTTAATTGAGTCACTTCGCCCGAGTGAGCAAAGTCACCAGCAATTAGAAATGTCGCCTGAACACAAGAGGTTTGTAAAGATGTCGCGAATTGTTTTGGAATAACACAAAAGCACAGTAGCACTGCTGGCAGTAGTCTTTTCCATTTGTAGTTGAGGTGACATAATTCAGAATATGCTCTCTTCCTGAGCTGGCTTTTCCATGAACTTGAAGCACTTATTCATGACTTGTTAATAAAAGCAGTACTTGTGTCCAAATAATGATTAAGTTTGTCAATACTTTCCTTTGCTTTTCAATGCCCCAAATTAAGAAAGGTCATTCAAATTTCTCACAAGGCGGCATTGCCAAGAACATTAAACTATATTTTGTAAGTCATAAACACATGATTTTTAAAAGCACTTTGATATTTCACAAACTATATCAATTTGAGTCATTGCCAGTCTCCCTGGGGTGGTTTAATCTCTATCATATGCTGCTGGCTACTCTCTTTGGTAACCACATTTCATGGCTGAATATTTTGTAATATTGCTTATATGGTGCTTCTGCCCCAAGTTCCCTTCATGTCCTTTCTTCTTCATGTAGAAAGTTGCAACTTTTATCTTTTGTAAAAAATAAATGTGTAAGTATGTAAACCAATAAATAAAACATTTTCCAACTCTCTACTGCCTTTGCTCCTACTGAGAAACATGACTATTTGGTCCTGTGTACTCAAAGAGGACTGTTCACTCATTTATCACAGTGAACCATTAGATTCAGCCATTTCTCTTTTCTCCACACCTTGCAAGTTCTATTTTTTGAGGAATCTATTTCATATCTGCTGTTCATATTCTCATGTAGCACAAACCTACTTCATATAGAGGCTATAAAAACTGGTGGACTAATGAGAGTGTCATAAAATATCACACTCTGCATTGATGCAGGTGCATCTCTGGCATTGAAATAGTTCAGTCTGAGAGCTTTATGCTTTTAGGATATTGGTCATATCAAATTAAATTACTGTATCATGTTATCAGTCCAGTCAATATGCACATAGTTTCAGGGGTTTGCTGATGAACTCATCTCTATGCTGAGTGTTCCGTACTCATACGTGGGACACATCCTTGCAAGACTCGGTTTTAAATAAGCGAGTTCAACTCAAGAAGGCTAGAGTAAGTGATGACTTAGCAATATCATAAGCTACTTTATAAGACAGTTTGACTCCAGGGAAATGGCCTGATCTTTTTACAGTAGACCAATGTAAAGTTAATAACAATAAAAAAAAAAAAGAAAGTTGACCAAAGAATAAGAAAAACTATAATCAAAACAATAAAAATCTCCTTTAGGAACAAATTCTCAAGTATAATATAGGAAGCAACAAAATGACCATTCAGTAAATTTGTAAAGCATAAAGATAAAAGAAGGGTATTATATTTGTCTAACAGACCTTCGACTTAAAATAAACCAGTTTTAACAAGGTCTGTACTTCCCAAGCACCATGGGGGCAATAGATTTAATAAGCTTTAAAAATAAGAAATAAAATATATTTTAGCTCCTCTTGCAGAAAAATGCTGTGTTCTGTACACCCGCTGGGATATGTTCTTGTGTGTCTGCATTCTACCTTCAGAATTCAGTGTGACTTCCATAGTCAGCATGTGTCATGATTCTACAAAGCTTGCCCTCTGGGCATAGACATATAATTAGCAAACAAGAACAAAGCTTTAACTAGTTTGTTTCTGTAGTACAGGAAAAAAAAAAAAAACAGGTGAGCAAACAGGTGCGTGTGCGTGTGCGTGCATGTGTGTGTGTGTGTGTGTGTGCGTGTGTGTGTGCATGTGCATATATGTGTGCTTTAGATGCACACCTCGTAGCCACAGTGGCTAGCAGGTTCTTTTTCACCTTATTTACTTTAACTATAAGCTGTATTCTGTTTATTTAAATGTATTTCTTCCTAGGTTGAACAGTCATGGGAGCTCATACCTGTTCTACCTGTTTCATTTTACAGAATTTGTAACATGTGACTATGGCATTAAAGGGCTTGTATGTGATCAGAGTATCTAGACTGGGCATGGACCAGTGAGTTCCAAAGAAAAAGAACATAAGATGACTTAGTCAAAGGCTTCAGAGAGGATAAAATTGTTGGACTCAACCATGCTGGTTGATCAAGTTCGACAAGGTAGACAGATTTGAGGAAAATTTATTACATGGAACAACACAAACAGACATGTGTAGATTAAAATATTGTAGGGTTAAAGAAGTATAATATTTCTTTCTGTCTAAACATACATTGAGGGAAATGGGAGAGATAATATGGGAGGGACACTCATGTGAGAAGAAATTTTGATTTGGTCTGGGAAGTTTGGCTTCGTAGGAGGACATTGTAAAAAAACAAATCAGAGAGGGAAGATGGTGGACGAGGAGACAGGGTAACATTAACTGGTCATTATAGGAGCACACCACTGGCAACATTGGTTAAAGACAAACTGATAAGAGAGATGCAGGGTAACACAGAAGAATACAAAGTTTCAGTGGATATATTGTGCTAGATACTGTGTGACTCTGTCTTTAGGAAGACAAGAACAACAACTTAACCCCAGATAGAGAACCAACAACAGATCTAAATAAGAAATTAAGAAAAGCTCAATTTGGTGAACCAATGAGTCTGACTGAATATAGAGGAGCCATCACTATCAGGAGCAAAAATCATACTCAAAGATACCTGCATAACTGAAAAGGTCTCTATGAAAACTGGATTGTACTGCATATCTTCCAGGTAGCTCAATGGGCTTGAGAGAGTCCTTCCCAGGTATTTAGGTTGATCTGAACATATTCTAAGAAGCTCGGCTGATTTACCTTGTCTTCTAGACAGCTCTGTTGGTCTCTGCCTTTTTTAGGTGGCTTGGATGATCTCAAAGTGTGTCTCAGCAGTCCTTACTGCTTATAGTGACTTGGTGAGAGTGGAACCTAGTGTATCTGCTAGGTTTCAGGGACTTCCTGAAACTTTTGAATTGTTTACTATGTAAGCTAAAAAAAAAATGTTTCTCTTCAGGATGAACTGTTTCATCTTCCTTTAGAACAGTGGTTCTCAATCTATAAGTTGTGATCCCTTTGGGAGATTCACATATCAGATATCCTACATATTAGATGTGTGCATTATGATTCATAGCAGTAGCAAAATTATAGTTATGAAGTAGCAATGAAATAACTTTATGGTTGGTGGGTTACTACAACATGAGGAACTATATTAAAGGGTCACACTATTAAGGAAGTTGGGAACTATTGCTCTAAACTTTTAATTATTCTTCTACACAATCATAGTAGATAGACATTAAAATGCTCATGAAGAAACTAGACAATTCTAAAAATTAAAACTAAATCTCTACCTTTGGGATCACATAAGTTAAAAATAGTAAAGGAATACCACAGATAATTCATGCTATTTGACTCATTTGATTCATCAGATAATTAACAAATACACCTAGATATCAGTCATATCAAAAATAAATATCAAATAGTATTTATCAAGTGCACTTATTTATTTTCAGTTATTGTTATAGTTGACTTATTTTTCCTCCTTGGTTTTGCATGCTTCTGTGTACTTAGAGCTAATTTTGACAGAGACAGCAATTTACAAGAAACGTGCATGCTTTGTAAAGTCTGATAGTAGTCAGAGCTGAAAGACTATGTGCTTTTAGTCTAAATGAATTTCTCAGTATATTACCAAATCAGAACACAGGAAAGAAATTTCTGTGATATTTTATCTAAATAAGTACATAAGTATCCTAATTTTTTTCTTTAGAAAGGTAAACACTGCTTAAATCTATAATATGCTTAGTTTGTTTTAATTTCAGACTGTTAAGTTTTTTATATTTGACTAGTTAACTACTAGTGAACACATTAGTGGATGTAAAACTTAGGGAAATTTAGTGATTCAGAGATTTCATTAGAATAAGGAGAACCAGGTTAAAAAAGAGACATGAGTTAGGATTAGCGTTATATTAGAACTGGCTAATTGTTGAATCCTAGAAATCATTTTGGGAAGACTTCTATATCCAGTTTTTAATTTTCGCCTAGATTGAAGAGTATAGAATTGGACCTAAATCTATAATTAACAAAATTCAGAATCTGGGATATATCGACTAGATGTTTTATATTTTCTAAGAATGTAAGAAGCAAGAGCTAGAAGTCAATGGCTGGCAATCATGTAGGTTAAAATCATGTATGTTAAAAAGTATTCAGATTTTTTAAATTAGGTAAGCTTTGAACAAAGCCTTCAAACAATAAATGGAAATAATTTCTCTGTTAGTTACTTCCTGATAGATGAGCTGTATCTGGGACAAGAAACATTCAAAGTACCTTGATGTTCCTGGAAAAGTGTTCTATTTTTATAAACTTTCACTCAGATATTCTGTGGTTTTGCATGATTTTCAATGCCTTATATTTTATTTTATAATTTAAAAAATTTTCTATTTCTTAGGAGTTAAGGCAAATTGACCACAAAATATCTAGTATATTCTACATACTAGGTGCATTTTTAACCACTTGATGATCACTTTTATTTACAATACATGTCTAGAGAGACCAAAGATTGTTTCTAGCACAGTGTCAATGTATACCATTATCCTATGATCCAAGGGGCTAAGATATTATTTTAGTTTAAAAATTCACTCTTCTGTTTTAAGCTATGTTTCTATGACTTTTTCAATATCAAAGCTTTGGGAACAACTTTTCAGCACTGGGGGCTTTTTCTTTTCTTTCCTTTTCTCTTCTTTTCTTTTCTTTTCTTTTCTTTTTATTAGATATTTTCTTTATTTACATTTCAAAGGCTACCCTGAAAGTTCCCTATACTCTCCCCCTGCCCTGCTCCCCTACCTGCCCACTCCCACTTCTTGGCCCTGGCATTCCCCTGTACTGGGGCATATAAAGTTTGTAAGACCAAGGGGCCTCTCTTCCCAATGATGGCAGACCAGACCATCTTCTGCTACATATGCAGCTAGAGGCACAAGCTCTGGGGGTACTGGTTAGTTCATATTGTTGTTCCATCTAAAGGGTTGTAGATCCCTTCAGCTCCTTGAGTAATTTCTCTAGCTCCTCCATTGGGGGCCCTGTGTTCCATCTTATAGATGACTATGAGCATCCCCTTCTGTATTTGCCAGGCACTGGCATAGCTTCACTTGAGATAGCTATATCAGGGTCCTTTCAGCAAAATCTTGCTGGCATATGCAATAGTGTCTGGGTTTGGTGGCTGATTATGGGATGGATCCCCAGGTGGGGTAGTCTCTGGATAGTCTATCCTTTCATCTTAGCTCCAATCTTTGTCTCTGTAACTCCTTTCATGGGTGTTTTGTTCTCTATTCTAAGAAGGAACGAAATATCCATACTTTGGTCTTCATTCTTCTTGATTTTCTTGTATTTTGGAAATTGTATCTTGGGTATTCTAAGTTTCTGGGCTAATATCCAGTTATCAGTGAGTACATATCAAGTGACTTCTTTTGTGATTGGATTATCTCACTAAGGATGATATCCTCCAGAAACATCCATTTGCCCAAGAATTTCATAAATTCATTGTTTTTAATAGCTGAGTAGTACTCCATTGTGTAGATGTACCACATTTTCTGTATCCATTCCTCTGTTGAGGGACATCTGGGTTCTTTCAAGCTTCTGGCTATTATAAATAAGGCTGCTATGAACATAGCTCTGAACTCAAAGGATACACACCATGAGTTAAGCTCCATGAATTTTTATTATGCTTCCAAAGAGTAAAACAGGATGAATTCGGGTCTGGTGAAGGCTGAAGTAGCCATTAGTTGACTTTAATTAAATCATTTCTCTGTCTTGTGACATTTTACTTGCTTTTGCTTTGATATAATATCCAAAATGCCAAGTTTGATTATTATTATTTTTTCAATAAAAAGAGCATTTTGTATTAAAATTTTCAACACTGTGAAAGACAGTTAAAATAGTTTAAAGAAGGAAGTATTTCTATTGGCTCACAGCTTCAATGTTTTAGTCTATGTTGGAAGACCCCATTGTTTTGGGACCAAGGTGATACAGAAGCATGCCTGTTCATCTCATAGAGGTGGGTAAGCAGAGAGAAGTAGCACAAAGGGACCAGGTAACCATTCAAAGGCATGTTTCCAGTGACCTGCCACCTCAACAGGACTTCACCTGCTACAGCTCTACTGTCTTTCAATACTCTATCCAATCTTTTAATTTATCCATGGATTAAATTACTGATAAAGGCAGAATTATTCTAACAGTACTCTTACTTCCTCAGTGCCTTACTTGCTAGAGCTCTAATACACAAAGAATACTTTATATGCAGAACATAGAGCTATAGAGGTAAGCCACGCTGATAATGTGATTCCTAATATTCTTTATTATCTCTATGTCTACCCTGCAGATTTTGTGGGAACTGCCTCCAGCAGTTGTTTTATTAGCAGCCCTACTACTTACTCTCAATATTTTGATATCAAAACCAGTTCAATTGGTTGTGATATTCTGATTTGTTCAAAGACAATCTGAAAAAAAAATACCGTTGAGATTAATTTTTGAATAAAAAGTTCTGCCTCCAGAAGCTGTACTACCTTTTATAATCAAGTCACCAGGGACAGTTTCTGGTATCTTTGTCTATATTTACACCAGATATTGCCATCTTCAAAATCCTGTATTTCACTATAATGCTTTAAGAAGGGGGATCTCCTACACATTCTAATCAATCCGGTTTCAGAAAAAGAGGTTAAAAAGTAGATGTTTTCCCACCAATTAGTTCCTTTTATTTGTCTTTGAGTTTCAGGATTTATTGAGATAACTCAACAGTATGTTACACCCCAGCATCCATTTATGGTAGCCTTCAATTTGTTAACTATAGAGAATTATGTCTGTCAGGTCAAATATAATAAAGATATCAGAAGGTGGTAAGAGAGAGAGAAATTTCTCAAGAGAACTTGGCCAATTTAGTAAGTTTTATCCTTCCATTGTTTCTTTTTCTCAGTGTGAAAAGTAATTACCCACTTCCCTAATTGCATTGTGTGTCTAAGGGGAACTTGTTTTTCCTTCTGCAGTCATCTGGTACCCAGCATGTTGGAGAACAAGCAGAGTTAAATTGTATGCAAGGAAAGCTTTTGGTTTTATTTGATGCTGACGATAAACAGTCAACTCTGCATATACCACATGCAAACTGCTATCTGCATAATTACTCATGTATCTATGTACCAGGAATGTGTCAAACGTTAATTGAGTATTGTTTGAAGCACTCAAATGGTATTACTATTAAGTACTGTTCGATGCACTTGGGTAATTTTAATCATTCCATTTCTTTTACTCTTCTTTTAAACATTTATTCTTTTTACACTCCCATACAAGCTAAGATAGTAAGATACTGGCTTAGTCAGAACAACTTCTGACCTCTTCATCAGCCCCACTTTATTAAGACTAGGGAGGATCATCACTCATTGCTTGATTAGAAAGTTTTCTCCGGAGTTGTGCTTTCTCAGTGGGAATTCTCAGATTCTCACAATAATCTATATCATAATGCTATATTTAAGGTAGTTTTCAATCCAGGAAAATGAAATCTAATTTGAAATAAAATTGAAAAGCCATTAATGAAACAGTTAATTTGCCTTTTGAGAATTCTCAGAAGTTTCACCACAGTTCTTGGGAACTACAAGAAGGTGCCTTTGGGGAAGAACATAATTTCTGGTTGGTGTTACACCTAATCATTTTAATGGTTTTTGAATATCATAGGAAAGAGAGCATCATATAGGTGCACAGGGAACTCATTTCTGAGCACTCCGACAAGCTTGCACATCAGTGAGTCTAGGCTGGCTTCGTATGTCTAGCCATGAGATGAGGACTCAATTCAGATTTTCTAGGAGCACTTCAGAGAGACTCTCACCCCTATTGGAAGAACAACATAGGTTGACCTGACCACCCAGTTCTCCCTGAGTCTAGACTACCAACCAAGGAGTGTACCTGGAAGGATCCATGGCTACAGATGCATATGTAGCAGAGGATGGCCTTATCTGACAGCAATGGGAGGGGAGGCCCTTGGTCCTGGGGAGATTTGATACCCCAGTGTGGGAGATACAAGAGCAGTGGGGCAGGAGAGTGTTGTGTGTGTGGGGAGAAACTTCATACAGGCAAAGGGGAGGGGGGAGGGTTGTTATTGGAAGGGGTGGTGGTGGAGGGCTAACCAGGAAGTAGGATATCATTTGAGATGTAAACAAATTAAAAGAGTTGAAAAAATAAAGCTTTCCATATCAAAAAAAAAAAAAAAAAAAAAAAAAAAAAAAAAAAAAAAAAAAAAAAAAAAAAAAAAAAAAAAAAAAAAAAAAAAAAAAAAAAAAAAAAAAAAAAAAAAAAAAAAAAAAAAAAAAAAAAAAAAAAAGATTCCAGCATTAAGAAGAGTAAAGCTGCCAATACCAGATTGCAGATGGGGATAGAAATGGAGCTGGGTAGCTAAGCAGGGTTTATGGTAGTTAATTTTAGTTTCAGGTGAAACATGCTTGTTCATACTATTGAATACAGTCATTGACAGCAAAACAGAATTCTAACATCATGGAAATTGATATGAGATTAGCAACTATGGACACACACACACACACGTAGTGTCTTATTGTTCACTAAAGAGATTATAAAATAAAACTAGTCTATTGCCAGTCTTGTAAAAGTAAGTCACATAATAACAAAAACCAAAGATTAGTTCAGCACTTTCATGTGACCCATAAAATGCCATTAACACAGCAGACAAAGGTAAATGAATATCAAGCAAGTTTCTTACAGTCAATTGCTTCCTTGGGGATGTTTAGGCAAGATAATCATCTTGACAGAGGATTATCACACTTGTCTTTAAGTTTAACGGGGATCTTCCTAGTGTTATCTAAGGATTTCGACGTATGTGAGATGAGGAGTATTTCATATTTTGAGCAAGTGTAATCACTGTTCCCTAGATCTGAGGAATTAATGCATCTTGATTAAAGTCAGTTTATAAATTGATAGTATCATAGCATGCTAGCTCTATTTCTGTGTTTCACTTTAAAATGAAAAATGGGATAATCATACTATGTTAGAAGTAGTCATGGAGAGAAAAGGATCAGAGATATTGCTCATTGCCAAATGTACCTAAAGATAAAAAAATCACCACACGCTATTGCAGGCCATCATTTGCCATGACCATTCTGATGAACCCCGTGACTGTAATGCCATGAGTGTTTCTAGGAACTGCCAGACAACCTGAAGATGGTTGGAGCAGTTATCACCAAGTGATGCAAACAGCAAAATTGGGTTTGGGCTCTGCCTAAGATTATGCTTTAAAATTCTCTTGCTTTCACAACTCCAGTGCCATATCTAATAAAGGTTATGACGTCTGATATGAAGAATGCTTCAATATTGTGAGACTCTATGTAACTTATTTACAGCTGTTGGTGAGCAATAATAAAATTATGCTTGCAATAATTGATACGGGTTTTTTTTTTTTAATCTAGTGTTCCAGAAGCTTCACATAGAGTGCTTCATCAAGGAGTGGGATCTTTATCCTGACTTAGGTAGAAATCACCCTTTTCCCTTTCTCTTCACTTCCAGAAATGTCGTCCCAGCAATACCAGCAGCAACGTCGAAAATTTGCAGCTGCCTTCCTGGCATTGATTTTCATCTTGGCAGCTGTGGATACTGCTGAGGCCGGGAAGAAAGAGAAACCTGGTAAGCAGTGGATTCACAGAGAGATGCTTCACTGGGTGGTACTCGTGCACCCATGACTAGATGTTACCTATGCAGATCATCTCCCTGCCTAGTCCCTCCTACCATGTCTAACTTCCTTTTAATTATTTAGAGAAATGCTAAGTGATACTTGTCTTATATAATCCCATTATATTAATGAATGAATATGATACAGCCTAGTCATGAGTTGGCTGTGTAGCTGGGCTTCTGTTTTAGTCTGTGATCTAGACCATGTTTATATCATATCTTTTTATCAACCAGACAAAACCAGACCATCCATTTGCTATTAAATTGCTAGTCTGACAACTATTACTTATAATAGACGTTACTCCTTCTTTTCATAAACTACTTAAAACCTTTTTGTTTTACAGATATATTTGTTTTTATAATATTTAATACTCTCACAGATTCCATTGGAGACACACAAGTCTTCAGATTCCCATTTGAAGGGTGTTACTCAACTGTTTGTTTTTGCATTCAAATACTGGAGGAGTGAACTTAAAAAGAAGATTTTATTTTCCTTAGGGTTTCAGAGATGTCAGTTTATCACAGCTGGGATAGCATGAGCAGAGCAGCTCATGTCATGGTGTCTAGAAAGCATGTAGAGACACAATGTCTTCACTCAGAAATATTTGTTTCTAAAAGCCAATGTCAGTGAGTCACTTTGAACAGTCTCTGTCACACACATGATTTAGTAGCCTTAGCCCCCAACCCCTGCGTTTTCTTTCTCTCTCTTACTCAAGCATTGACTTGATTATTGCGAAGACATCTATCACATACCCACTGTCTTATGGGAGAATGTAGGTAGAGGTAAAAACCATAGATTCCACAATCAAGGTGCCGAGGAAAAAACTTAATCATGTCTAGGAGTCCTGAACAGTTCTGGATGGTGATTGCTTTTTGTTTCCTTCTTTGAAGAAAAAAAGGTGAAAAAGTCTGACTGTGGAGAGTGGCAGTGGAGTGTGTGCGTGCCCACCAGCGGGGACTGTGGATTGGGCACCCGGGAGGGCACCCGCACTGGCGCTGAGTGCAAACAGACCATGAAGACTCAGAGATGTAAGATCCCTTGCAACTGGAAGAAGCAGTTTGGAGGTCAGTCTCACCCCGTGCTCCTATTGCTTCAATCACTACTAGAAAATAGCTTGAAAATTTTCTATCAAAAAATTTTCCAAGGCCAATTAATGTTTATATTAAATTAAATAAATATATTTTCTTAGAAGCCAGGTGTCTAGGCAGCTTGCCCGTCCAATTCAGCACTAATGATATCAGTGGCTGGATGTTGTTGTTGTTGTTGTTGTTGTTGTTGTTGTTGTTGTTGTTGTTGTTGTTGTGTCTTAGACATTGTAGAGTACTTAGCAACATCTTTGGCATCTACCTTATTTTTTTCCCATAATACAACTCACATTACCAGCTAGAAAGACTGACTTGATGTAATTTGGAGTAAAAAGTGTTAGTCGTTAAGAACCATTGCTTATACAGGCATAAAATATGAATTGGTACTCACTCACCCAGTCATGGTCCCTTCCCAGTCCATTGAATTCCCCACTTCACTCTCTACTGTCCATTTTTGTGCTCAGATCCCTTGTGATTACTCTCTCTTTTGATTCCTTCCCCTCCTCCACATTTACACAACTTAAGTTGGTTGCCAGAAAATATTATAGATTCTCTCAGTGACTCCAACAGGCCTTGTCACAGCCAACGTGAATAGACTTTGGTCCCATTAATTCTAGTCACTTTCATGCTGTTCTGATTTCTGTCTACTTGAGACAAGTTCTCTCAACACTGCCAACTTTAATTCAACAATCAACATTTTCATCTTTAGCCTATTATTCATCACTTTCCATCTTTATATGCATTCACCTACATCAGTGGTTCTCAGCCTGTTAGTCTCTACCCCTTTGGGGGTTGAACATCCCTTTCACAGAGGTTGCCTAACACTATCAGAAAAAACAACAGTAGAAAAATTACAGTTTTGAAGTAGCAACAAAAATGATTTTATGGTTGGGGGGGGTGTCCCCACAATATAAAGACCTGTATGAAAGGGTTTCAGCGTTAGGAAGAGTGAAAACCAATGATCTGCTACATGTGTGTGCTGTGCATTGTGTAGTGTTCACATTCATTTGCATACTTGTGAGTGCACATAGGTTTAGGTACATGTGTGGGGGTTTATGTGTGGCCACCAGGGGTTGGTGTTGGGGGTCCTTCCATTGTTGCTCTCCTCTTCTGTTTCTGAAGTCTGGTCTTTTGTTGAATCTGGAACTCAGTAATTGCACTAGTAAAGGTAGTAAGCCATCCCTGTCTCTGCCTCCAGAACACAGGGTTCACAGGCGGTTACCACACCTGCTCTGCTTTTAAAATAGGTTCTGGAGAGCAAACTTTGATCCATCATGTGCATGAGGCAAGCCTCCTATCCCATGAGTCATCTCCTATCCCTTTAATACAGTCTCTTATGTTGTGGTGAGCCCTAACCATAAAGTTATTTTTGTTGCTACTTAATAACTGTAAATTTTCTGCTGTTGTGAATCATAATGCAAATATATGTGGTTTTTGGTGGTGTTAGGTGAGCCCTCTCAAAGGGTTGTTCAGTCTCCAAAGAGGTCAAGACTCACAGGTTGAGAACCACTGATGTAGATGAATAAATAGAACAGTGCTCCTGTCCTATCTTTTAAAATCCCAAATGGCTTTCCTTTCTACATCACATACTTTGTGTGTTTATCTTGGCCATCATGGAAGATAATGGCCACAGTTTCCTACCTCGGCTATGTAGGACACACCATGGCCTAAATATGAGTGAAGATGGAGAATGCCTAATCCACATGTAGCCTGACTTCCTCTGTAACTTAGGAGTACATTTTTATAAATGGCAATAACTGCCATAAAGGCCATAAAGTTCTCATAAATTAGACTTTAAATAGTATGAGACAGTGTTAAGATTCACCTATAAAAATTTTTGTAAGATGTGTCTTAAAGGACTCATGCTTGAACATCTACAAAAGTCTCAAAAATCAACATAGAATCAAAACAAACAGACAGACAGACAGACAAACAACACAGGAAGAGAGTTTGTAAGCTATATCAACAGAGATGTCTTTTGAAGAGAATATGTAGTAACAAGTGGACACTCGGAGAGATACCCAATTTCTCTGTCAGATTAATGAAAAAGAGATTGAAACTCTGGTGATAAATTACTATATGCCCATCAGAATGCTGGATTGAAAGTCTTAGGATGCTGAAAGCCAGGTAAGATGCAAAGATGCAAGGTCACAGATTTACTGTCAGTGGAAACAGAAAATAGCAAGCCATATTAAGAAAGAACATTACTTTTGGGAAGGGTTGCTTGTTATATGTTTGTAAGAAACTAAATATTAGTTGACTTCAGCTTTTTCACGTTGCTCATTAGTTTCTTTGGCTTTTTTTCTTAAGAGAAAATGAAACATGTTTTTACAAAACCCTGTGTATGAATCCATAGCATTTGCATTTGTGTATATATTCTAGCCAAAACTAGAAGCAATCTAGGCATCTTTCATCTGGTAAAGGGATAAATAAACTTTGATATATCTATGTCGTAGAATGTTATTTATATGTATAAAAGCACATACTATTGATTTACACAACTTAAGTTGGTTGCCAGAAATTTATGCTAAAGCAAAGCAGTAGCTAGTCTCAGAGCTGGAGAGATGGCTCAGTTGTGAGGAGCATCTGTTGATCTTGCAGTGCATCTGAGTTTAGTTTTTAGTACTCACAACTATCAGTGTTCCAATTCAAGAGGACCACTTACCATCTCCTAATCTCATGAATAACAGAGTAGCCAGTCACAAACATTCACATAGTTTTACATTTCCCTTTATAGAATGAAAAGTGCTGGGGACAAGATTTGTGGTTATAAGGAATTTAGGCAATAAGAAGGCTATGACTGTATAAGGTGTGACCCGGGCCCCTTACACTGGGGTCATGTATATTAATGGTGTTGTTCATATACATTCACACTGATAGAACTATACACATTCATGCATATAAAACTGAAAAGGTCTTACTATACTTTTGGTATGTCCTTTTCACACGATAGACCTACAGTCATTCAAGATACCAAAATTAGGGAAAATTGGTTGAAGATTGTATGGAGTCTCTTTGTGTTGTTTCTTATAACTTATGTACTATGGCTTAGATACAACCTGTAAACATCTAAACTGTGTCCGTCCTTATTATTGCCACGATGAGCTTTCTTAAGGATTTTCCTTTCATTTTATTGTGTTGTTTAGCTGAGTGCAAGTACCAGTTCCAGGCTTGGGGAGAATGTGACCTCAATACTGCCTTGAAGACCAGAACTGGCATCCTGAAGCGAGCTCTGCACAATGCTGACTGTCAGAAAACTGTTACCATCTCCAAGTCCTGTGGCAAACTCACCAAGCCCAAGCCTCAAGGTAAGAAGCTGTCCTTCTGACAGTTTCAGTAGACTGACAAGCTCAGGCAGACCCCAAAGATTCGTGAAAAGAAGGTAAAATGAGTTATGTTAGGACAGTAATTGAACAATGTCCGTTGTTGAGCATACTGTCAGGAGGCCGTCTGAATTCAAGCTGACGTTCTCTTCATACATGAACAAGAATACAAGGAAATGCCTCCACAAAACATGGCAGTTAAGGCGGCTGCTACTTGGGTAACTAACATCTGTTATCCTAAATTTCAAATTAGGACAAGATAAATAAACTTATGTAGTTTGTAGTACAGAAAACTTTTATCTCCAGGATATATATATATATATATATATATATATATATATATATATAGAGAGAGAGAGAGAGAGAGAGAGAGAGAGAGAGAGAGAGAAAGAGAGAGAGAGAGAGAGAGAGAGTAGAGAGAGTACTTGTTCCCAGAATGCCAGGCTCTGAATTCATACTGGAGATAGTAAAGCAAGACAAACATCTTCATGGTTTCATGCCAAGTGGTGGTAAATCCTTTCATTTCAGAATATAAAGGACTGAATTCGGTGTCTCCCAAATCTCTATTTTCAAGTCTAACACGACGCGTATCTCAGAATGTGACTATATTTATAAGTATGGACTTTCAAGAGATAACTAAGTTCAAATGAAGTCATAGGAGTGGGTCCAAATCCCATGTAGTTGATTTTCTTCTAAGAGGAGATTAGGAAACAGACACCCTCAGAGGGAGTGTCATCTGAGGACACAGGAGGAGAAGTGCCAGCCACAGAGAGAAGTCTCACAAGAAATCAGGTCAGTCCAACACTTTGATCTCAGACTTACAGTCTCTGGAATTGTGAGGGAATGCATACCCATTATCTTAGCTGCTCATGTTGTGGATCTTTGTGTAGCTCCCCTTGAAAATTCATGGCATAAGCTTCAATGAAATCCACATTAAAATACCCCCTTGACCTCTCCTTGTACTTGACTCTTAAAATAAACTCGAAAATTCATCCTGTCAGATTCATTGTAAGGAGAAACTCAGATATATGCTGGTGGTTAGCCAGAATAAGAAAAAGAACTTGCCCCAGAAGCTGAGGACGGCTGGTGGTTTGTGCTGATGACAAGAGGGGCTTATTTCCAGATGCCCAGCTTTTCATCTTTTGGTGGAGTTGGCAATGGAAAGGGCTACCTCCAATCTCAGGATGGCTGGGTACCATGAGACCTCAGATGCTGGAGCTCAGGTTTTGGCTACCTTCCAGGGGAGCTTTACCAACTTTTTAAGTGTTACATGTCTAGCCACAGCCAGTTAAAAAAAGCAGGAGCCACTTTCAGAAATGGAAGAGTTCAGATATTCAGTCTTTAGATTGACTCATTCAAAGCAGCAATTGAACAAATGTGGCTCCAAGAGAGAATTGAAAGGGAGAGAACATAAGGAGTTCTCTTTGCTCCCACACAGTGATTCTCTGCCCGGACTCTTTTCTAGAATTTTCCATGGGAAAACAGAAAATTCTCACTGCCTAGACTTTAATCAGACCCTCCCAGCCAGATCACCATTGGTTCTATAAGAATGAATGATTCTTAGAAAATGTTGCTATACAGCTAAAATTGAAAAGCTCACATATTCCAGTAAGAAATCCTCTGACAGAGATGGTGCCCATATACACACCATCCCTGTGGCAGTGTAGGAGAGAAAATGCAGATTGATAAAAGAGGAGAAAAAGTCAGAAGGAGCCCAGAATGATGGTGAGGTAGATGAATATAAAAACTGTCACAAAAAACTTAGTAGACCACAACTGAAAAGAATCCTTATGGATATTCAGTAAACATAGAACGAGATTCCATTTTAATTGGACTGCTGGATATTTCTATTATTTTCCTTTTTATAACCTAGTGATAGTCGATGACTTAATGGTTTTATTACATTCAGTTTTAAATACGGTGGTGAAAATACCTCAAGTGGATAGACGTTCTATAAGGTTTATTCATATTATATAATGAAGGCTAGTAACTAATTTACAATGGATTAGCCTGAGTGTACCTCATGTTCCAGAATTCCATTTTAGGCATTTTATAGATGATAGGCCATTCAAATATAATCTCCTTGCCCTAACAGGCCCTTGTTAAAAATAATCAATCTTTTCCATTTAAAACAGTGAAAATTTTCATAAACGTCATTTTTGCACTATTCAGTCTGCACAAATAATAAATGTTACTGTACAAGATGAGCCAGGGAGATGTGTCAGACTAGAGATTTTTCAAAAAATGGGTTACACAAACACATTCTTTGATGTGGGTTTTTTTTTTTTTTTTGTCTCGGGATTTTTTTGTTTGTTTGTTTTTGGGTTTTTTTGTTGTTGTTGGTTTGTTTAAATAAAATGCAACCAGTGACCCTTGGGAATTATAGATTTCCATACGGTTTCCCAAATAACAGTACATCAATACTTCAGCCTCCTCTTTTCTGTATCTTCAGCCTTGAGAGAGCTCATTTTCTTCATGTGTTGAAAAAGCCGATGCGACTAAGTCAGACCGTCCAGGGTCATTATCACGGTTGGTCTCCCTCCTGCACATTGCTTTAGCTACTGTACAGGTGCCATCTTATAAAGTCCCACGAAGCAGTATAGAGAGGAGACAGACAGACACTAGTTAATATCCTTTCCCTGTGATGTATCTCTCGGAAATAACAGAACCAAGATTTGGCAAGCTCTTCGTTTGCATTCCCCCTGCTCATACGTTACCGAAATCATAATAATATGTGCCTAGCTCTGAAGTTTAAATTTTCTTTGATCTAAGAGAGAGCAAGCTCTGTAAAACCCCATGCCAGTGGTCTGAATGAGAGAAAATATCTGCCCCTTCCATACTCAGACATTATCTGTAAGAGTTCTGGAAGACATGAGGTATGGGGTGAGTGTCAGGAGAATCAGGGCCTGGCCTGTTTTGCTTTTCAGTGTGTCAATTGTGCCCTAAGCAAGAAATGTACATAGTAGATGATTAATAAATATTCACATGGTAAATAGATGCTAAAGTAGAGAAGGCTTTGCTATGAAGCCCCCCAGAGTGTTATGGAAATATTATTTTTTTTAACCAAAGCATATTCTAAAAGAGCATAATATAAATGACTGTCTTCCTTCATTCAACAAAGCATAAGTTATGAGTCCCTTCTCTTATTTTTTAATTCAGTCTGGCAAGAGGGCAGAGAGCAGTAAGAACTCACTAGTTTTAACTGGAGACTCTGATAGGAGCCCCTTCCTCATTTAATTTGAATCTCAAAGCAATTCTGAGCAACAGCATTTATGTATCCCAACTGCTCTGAGAAAGCACATACTCAAGAGAGGTTCACTGACTGTGCCAGAGGCTTCATAGCTTGGGTAAACCACAGACCAGGCACTCAGGTCATCTTCAGATGGTATGGGAGATGCCATCCTTGTCCTTGCCTCTTCAGTTGCACCACACCAGTGCCCATCCTGTCAACTCATGAAATGTTTATCATGTGAGGCACTATGTTTTCTGTCTACACTCATCAAATGGCTGAGGAGTTTCTGGGAAGTCACCTCTTATCTGATCTAGCCTCTATGTAACAAATGAATATAGCAAATATTTGAGAGCTCAGCCACTTCCGTCCTGTCTGGAATCTAACAACAGGGACTGGAGTTCCAAGTTTTGTTCTTGTTTGTCTTCTGGACATACTTACTTTTCTTTTTTCATACACGAGACCCACTTAAAAGGGACTTTAAAAAAATTTCAGGCTTTTCTAAATAAATGGCAAAAGATATTGTGGTTTTGTGGAAAGCTGGTGATCATTAAAACACAATTATTTCAAATATTTGAACCTCTGAGCTTATAACCTGAGTCCCATCTCCTCTGTCATCAGCGATGTCATTCAACACACAGTCGAGGTCCATTTGGTCTTGTTTTCATTTCTTTGTTTAGAGATCTCTTTTATTACTCTCTTACAGTTTAGTTCAGCTCTTGTGTTAATATGAGGACTATGTAATTTAATTTCAAAATGGAACATGGTTGTTGATAGGACTTTGAACACTCACTATTAAGTAGAGGAAAAACTGGACACTATCTTGAGACCTGACTGTTGCTAATTAGGTAAAAGTTTAGGACTGCTGACTAGAAAACAAATGGACCTAGAAAGTCTTGAGTTTCCATTTCCATCAGAACAATTGCAAAACTGCTAATGATCACATCCAGGCAAGAATTGCATTAAAATCATTCCAGCTCATTCTGGCAAGCCAGCCTCTTAAAATGTGGAAAGGATACTAGCTGCTTCTCTGTCAACGTTATGCAAATCCCATACTTCAGGCTGGGACCACAATCTCAATGACACAGGGTTTCTTCTTGAATCTCATTATTTAAGAATTCCCACATTTGCATATGGGGAACTCACTTAACTCAACAGGACTTCATAAGACATAGCCAGAGGAAGAGAGGAGCAACAAGGTGATATAAATGGTACATAAAATGGGTATCATTTTCCTAGGGGGTCCATCCAGGCAGTGTTGCTTTGAGAACCTTACAGAGATAATCGGAACTTACCCAATTATTACCAGGCTTGTAGTGAAGACCCTGAGAATGAATGTATTGGAGACTACAGCTTTTATTTGTTTGGGAAATAAATCCATTTTAATTAATGAAGGTTAATTTAATCAGGAAACCCCTGTATCTGCCAGTGATTTTAGGTGCTTCAAGATCCATACCAGTTGGCTAAGCATAAGGGGGATTTTTTTCAAGGGTATTATATAGTTCAAAGACTCTCCAGGAGACCAGAGGATCTGGCTTGGATAATGCAAGGCCAGTAACAATGCAGCCAAAGGCAACAGACCCAGGGAAAGTATCTAACCAACCCACATGGGGTTGTTTTAGCAAAAACCTTCTGCTAATATTAACTCTGCTCGGCACATGTAATACAATAACTCAAAGCCTGGAAGCTCCTTCTTAGCTTTCTCACCACCATACCCTTCCATTCCTTTTTGTGGGAATATTCAATATCTCCAAATTTGGATCCTGTTGTGAGTTACCCATGTATATTCCCATATGCATTTAAACACACCAGCTTGATAGATATTAAACTTAAATCAGAATCTTGCTTCAAGGAAGTCTGGGAAATATAAGTTGGCTGTTCAGATAAGACCTATAAACAGAGGTGAAACCTGCTGCAAGAGTCCTGGATTAGCATTTAATGGGATGATCTTTCAGAGTGAGCAGGAGTGGAACAAGGCTTTGGAGTCTAGCATTCTTCTCTTCTTGCAGTAGAGGGGCTATTGTTGCCATTTCATGGGGACAGCAGTGCCTAGAGAGGTTTTGTGCAAGACGATGGATATATTTACAATAGAGTTAAGCCTCTCCTTCTTGAAACAATCATTGATTTTCTCTCATGGGACTAATTGAGCTGTATTAACAGTAAAAAAAAAAAAAGGAAATCAAAGTTCCCCCTTGCAGATGACTCTTCAGAAAGAAGACAGCAAAGAACTTGGGATTTTTCTCAAAGATCTCCTTAAATGTTTAAATCACTGTGGAATTAGAAAATAGCTGCCCCCTGAGAGGTTTTGCTAGAGCCTGACCAATACAGATGCGGATTCTCTCAAACTGAGCACAAGAACCCCAAAAAAGGAGTTAGAGGAAGGACAGAAGGAGCTGAATGGATTTGCAACTCATAGGAAGAACAACAATATCAATCAACCAGACCCCCTAGAGTGCCCAGGGACTAAGTCACTAACCACAGAGTTCACATGGAGAGTCCCATGGCTCCAGCTGCATATGTAGCAGAGGACTGCATTATCAGGCATCAATGGGAGAGGTCCTTGGTCCTGTGAAGGCCCAATGCCCCAGCATAGGGGAATGCTAGAGTCATGAGGTGGGAGTAGGTGGGTGAGCACCCTGATAAAAGCAGGGGAGGGGTGATAGTATAGGAAGTTTGAAGAGGGGAAATCAGGAAGGGAGATAACATTTGAAATGTAAATAAATTAAATAATCAATAATAAAAAAAAAGAAAGAAAGAAAAAGAAAATGACCTGGACAAGCAAAAGTTCTAGGAGGGATGATGGTTCTATAGTTTTCCTCATCATTGTGAATGGTGCAGCCAGGAAACAGACATGATCCTTTAGCTAGATGAGGCTGGGATTTGCACTTGTGTGGGAGCTCCAGGAAGCTGTGGGTTTTCTGAAGGCTGCAAATGACATTGATTATTGTTCTAGACTATTCTCATACTTTGAGTTATGCCATATGTGGCAATTTCTTCTTATTGCTTTTTAAGTTAGATGCATCACTAGTATCTTGAAGTTCATTTAGGGCTTGCTTAGTTGGCAAGGTGGTCTTTGGCTTTTGAGTTTGTCTGACATATGTTTGTCCAAAATGTTCCCAGGATGCTCCATGGTGGAAGTATAAAGTTAGATGTCTATCCTGCAGGTGGTTGAGGAGATGAATGGAAGTTGGTCTGTCAGCTCTGCTACGATCCACAATATGCTGCCAGGTTCTTTCTGAATTTCTCTACTCATGATAATGCCTATTCCCCCTTCCCCCCTCCCCTCATCCCACCTCATCCCCTTCCTCAGCTTCCAGCTCTTTCTAAAAGTTTTCCATCACCTTGCTCTGTCTGGGTCAGCTGCCTAGCTTTCTCTTAGGTTCGATGATTCATCTTTACAGATCAAAAGAATAGCCACTGTCTAAAAGCCAGGCTCTGCTGTGCACACTGTGCAGCTTTTGGCAGCAGACTATTGAATGGGAAAATGGGTCAGTAAAGTGATATTCCCAGCATCCTCCATGCTCTCTGCTCTAAATAGATTTCTTTAGTATGTTCTTTTGAAGATGAAAGAAGTTCCTCAACACCTTTTCCCATTTTGTTTGTTTGTTTGTTTATTTATTTATCTATCTATCTATCTATCTATCTATCTATCTATCTATCTATCTATCTATTTATTGGAAGGGGATGCTGTCATCCAGCAGGAAAATGAATAGCTTCCCTGAGCATACAGATTTCCCTAGGCTCTGGGAATTTTAACACTGTAGAGAGTGTGTATGACATAGAGTCTCCATGCAGAATGACTCATGACCTGCCTCCATTACCTCCACTCTGACTGGAGAGTAAGATGATGAGGACTACAATCCTTCCACTTGGGCAGCAGAAGAGGCAGTGTGGGATATTGTAGGACTTGAGTTCTTCGTGATCAGAGAGAAGCCCCCTCTCTCAGTTCAGTTCTGGCTCATCTTTTCATTTTGTTGCTATTCTTCTTATTGAAATCTTTGATGGCACCTATGGTTTCATTTCCTACTTATAACATTATGCCCAATGCAATGCCTGCTTCTGTTCCTTCATGTCAAAGTGATATGTTTTGTCCTTCAAATGCTGACAGTAAATACCACATAGCCTTGTTGTTAAGATGAAATGATGATATGTTGTACATGTACATGAAATTCTCAAAATATAAGTGAAAATATTATTTTAGAAGCCAAAATGAAAATGCAGACCCTAGGTGATATGCTTGATAAATGTGCAATATTTTTGAGATGATTTTCCTGCTTTCTGTTGATATAAGATTTTTGTTTGTTTATTTATTTATTTAAAAGCCATATGACTGTGTGGGTCACAGTGGCCTAGAACTCACTGTGTAGCTCAGTTTGGCCCTGAGTTCACAATCCTCTTGCCTTACTCTCCTTAATGGTAATATCGCATGGTAGAGTACCACCATGGCCAACTTTAAGATGGCTCAGAATCTCTTCTGTCAGAAGACTTGTGACTGCAGAAGTAACTGTAGCCATGAGTTACTTACTCTTGCAGTTCATAGCTTAGTTGGGTGTGTATACATGATACCCCTGAAGAGGCATAAAGTTCTAAAGTATATCCTGCAACATCCAGTTGCACAGATGGAGAAGCCAAAGCTTTAGAGATGTTAGGTACTTAGGACAGGATCCCATCATAACAAGCATAGCTGAGGACTTACACACGTGGTAGTTTGAGTCTAGATCTCTTGTATTCCAAGTGGTCCTTCTCTATGTATATTCAACACAGATTCCATGGTTCCTATGCAAAAGTGGTAATGCATTCTAGATATAACCTAAATCTTTACCAGCCTTCACAAGAATCTTCCTGCTTGGACTTTTTCTGATCTTTGCTCCACACATTGTCCATGTGCTCTGCACCAGTCAAGCCAATCTTCCAGACTTCAGGAGATATGTGAATGGGGCGTGTCCAGATTGAATGGATGAAAGAATGGAGGATATATATATATATATATATATATATATATATATATATATATATATATATATCCAGGAAGAAGGGTCTTTGAGTGTTTAGATCTTGGCCTTAAGAAATTTTGGTCCTATATTTGCAAAGGGAGACCTAAGTACAAGAAACTATAAATATTTGTGATGTTTACTCCACTCGATGTCTGCTTTCATCTCCTTGGATAAATTCCACACTTGGGAGGTTCATTAGCTGTGCACACAGAACACTATATAATAATTAGTATTAGGATGACGGAGTAATAGAACAATGTTCATAGCAAAAACTTACGGTGCTGAGGATCCTGGGGTTTTCCTCTCCTGAAGGATTTTTATTTCTTCCTTCTAGTTTCTGAATCAAGAAATTAATTCTTGCCTTGTGCTAATTTATTGACATGGCTTGTCTCTCTTAATCCTCACAGCAGCTCAAAGATGTTTTACCATATTTTACAGTCTAGGAGTTACAATTTGTTCAAGTTTACTCTCTCAGTGAATGGCAAAGCTTGAAACAAACATTGAGATTTCCACACCAAGAGCTCCCAGAAGAATTTTTTTTAAATATAAGAGTTATAAAAAATGAAATAAATAATCTGTTTTTCCTTTTGGTTTCTTGTTTTGTGATAATTCAAAAGAGCCAGACACATCTATTTGGAGCCATTTATGATTGAGTCCTATTAAACAATTCCTGGCTTAGAGTTTCTCCTTGCATAGTAATTGCATTGAAACCAAATGACGACTTTCAGTACTGTATTGATCCAACTGGGGGCCTACAGTGAGGCATAGTAGATCATGCCACCCTGCCACACCAGTGGCCTCCCAGGCAGAACGAGGTCATCTCTGCTCTGCTTTGAGATCTGTGCAGGCTCTGTTGCCTGTCCAGGATGTGAAGCACAGCTGTCCTGGTAACAAGTGCTGTCAGGAGGGACTCGTCCATACTCCCAGCTGGCCCAGTCAGCCCTGCACTGATGCAAAGCTGGCGGGAGCCTGTGGGGAAATCAAAGCAGACTGGCTGGTGTTCAGCACACAGAGGCAGGGAAAGGAAAGAGAATAAACAAAGGCTTTTTCTAGAAGAGTAAGCATTATTCATGGAAAAGCTCACCAGAAATCCAAAGGCTGGTAGCAGGTGAAAGTGTTCCTGCAGTGTCCTGCTTAGACACACAGAACACATATAGTGTTCATAATATTCACTCTGTAAGACAATCTAAATCTATTTTTATTCTGGAAAGAAAAATAGAAGCTCTTATTTTTCAGACTTTCATCTAGACACACAAGAATAATAAATTCAGTGGCTGTGAAGGGTGCTGTCAAGAGAATGTGAAAGATTCAGGGAGAGTGATTAAGGTCTAGTCTTTGCTGTGCTCCAGATGGATACTGGGGTCTCATCTGCTTGGGACAAGGAGTGCCAGCATGGAGATGGCTGTACAAGACTAATGTCATGTGTTTGTGTGACTATTATCGAACACAAACTCTGACATTTTCTAGTGTTAATATTATGAGTTAAATGAAAAAAAATAGATTTGACTGTGGTATTTTCATACACACATGGCACTGTGATTTGCTTATTTCACTTTATTGTCACGTTTCCTATCTCTTTCTTGTCACCTCCCACCCTCAAATAGTCTTCCTTGTTTTCATGTCATAAACCATATTCCTACATATATAGATCTGGATTCTATATATGGCAGAAAGCATTCAGTAGTTCTCATTCTTCCTTTCTGTATGTTTCTTTTTATTTTAATGTGTGTATGTGTGCACATGCATATGTATATGTGTGCATGCAATAGATGGGGTTGTGGTTAGGTGTCTTTTTCGTTAGCTTCTCTACCTTGCCTAGACAGGATCTCTCACCAAATTAGGATCACCAGTTAGGCTAGGCTGGTTTATCAGGGAGCCTTTATGTTTTGCCTGTGTTCCCAGCATTACCTATGCTGGGGCTATAGACACACACTGCAGAGCCCATCCTTACAAAGCTCATCCAAGCTCATGTGTTTGTACTCTTGCAACAAGCACTTTGCCTGTTGATCCATCTTTTCATCACCAGACTCTGTTGTTCACAATACCAATTAGATATGTTTACAATAAAATTTCTTCTGAAATAAGCAAGAAGCACCTATATTCACCCTATAGCAGATCTTAAGGCTATACATACATTAGCTGGTCTGACACTAATTCACTGGTGTATTTGTTTCCTAGAGGTACTATAAGAAAACATTCCAAACTCAGTACCTTAAAAAACATGCATGCATCATGTTTCTTGAGGCTAGACTGAATAAAGCAAGGTCTTCATAGACTGGCGTCTTCTGACACCTCTGCATTTGGCTTGTAGATGGATGCTATTCTCCTGTGTTCTCACTGTGCTTTTATGGTCTCTTCTCTCAGCACCAGTCACCAGATTCAGGTTACATTTTAATTAATCTTTCAAAGCCTCTGTACCCAGATATATTGATACCAAGAGATACAAAGATTGGGATTTAAGCATAGATTTAGTGTAATACATTTAGCCTATAATACTTTCACTGGTCACATGATGTTAAAGTATTAGCAGGTATGGCAGTGGAAAACTATGATGAGCTCATTGGAAATGTGGCATTTCTACCAGAACCAATCTATATAATCACCTATAGCATGGCAAATGTTCTGAGCCTTCATTTCAGAAATAGTATTAAATATTGACATGTCGTCTCTATTGTGTGGGGGTGGAAGAAGTTGGTAGGGAAGCCACTGCTGAGTGTAAGACCATGATGTAGGCCCACAGGCTCAGGAAGGCAAAAACAGACTTGCTGAAAGGGAGAAAGCCAAATATTTATTTCTAATCTCTGCTAGTGATTAGGTGTAGTTAAGATATGAGAATTATGCAAGTAAATTAGTGAAATGATAATTAGATGTGTCCATTTTCTTCCTGGTATACACAAGGGTCGAGCCAGTCAGTGTCCCTGACACACCACTGTTCAGCTGACTTGTCTCTTGTATCAACTGTGTATAGAAATGCATTCGAAAATCACTGAGAGAGCAATGAAGACCTCATCTACCCCACTCCTAAAAGGATGTGGGAAGTTGGGAGGGAAAAGAGACTGGGATGCTTATAGAAAGGGATCTTAAACTATACAAAGTAAACTTGGTTTATAATATTTTATTTGGCACTATTATCAATTCACACTGTTTTTTACCATTTGATTATTTATTTATAATAGTTTACTATGAGTTCTTTTGGTTACCCAACCTCTTTATGGACTTTCATTAACTTGCCTCTATTTGGTTGCCATAAATAATCTTCCTGTATTATACCACTATGTATGCTGTTTAATAGGTTACACATTATTAATCATATTAACAGAGCATGCATTATTTACTATATTATGTTGTAATAATTTAGTATCTAATATATTTTAGGATTTAACAATATTTAAATGATATAACCTAAGTGGAGCTATGTGAAGATTTACTGAAAGTCATCATTTTGGAGAGCCTGGGCAACTAGAACCTGGATCAAGAGAGTGTCATGCAGTCATGATTCCTCAAATCTCAGCATCAGTTTTGAGGTTCAGCATGAGGAATCATACATGTCTTATGAGTGAGGTAGCTCATTCTTAAGTGTCAGTGAGTTGTTTTAAATATACTCACCAAGCATAGAAAGGATCTTGATGATAACCAGGCTCCCAGATTCACATACACTATGCTTTTTCTGTATAGTGATAGGCTCTTGTACCTTTGGTGAGCTCCTGTCATTTACTGAACTGTGTTTACAAAGCAAACTCAGTATTCCCCTGAGCTCTTAATGGGCAGTTTGCATGTTTGGGGCTTTTATTTTATCCCTAAGAAGGAGAGGATGACTTATTTCTATTCTTGTCATTGATTTCTCCCACTGCTTTACTGAATCAAAGCTCAAGCCAACAGTAAAAAGAGGCTGATATTTGACATCATTTCTTCTCATAAGTTCCCTGCAGCCATGTGAGATAGAAGAACCATATAATATGCCTCATATTAACCCCTCTTCATTCTTCTCATGGCTAGTCCTAGGCAATGTTCTACTGCTGTGAAGAGATACCATGATCACTGCAACTCTTATGAGGGAAAGCATTTACTTGGAGATTACAGTTTGGGAGATTTAGTTCATTGTCATAGCAGGAAGTATGTCAGTGTGCAGGCAGACATGGTGCTGTAGGAGCTGAGAGTTCTAAATCTGGATCTACATATTGTAGAGAGAGACACTAGACCTGGACTGAGCATGTGAAACCCCAAAATTGATCCCCAGTGACACACTTTCTCCATCAAGACCACACCTATTCCAACAAGGCTACATTTCCTAATCCCTGTGAAGTATATCCACTCCCAAGTGACCAAGCATTCAGATATATAAGCCTATGGAAGCTATTCCTATTAAAACCACCATATGGTCCTATTTTCCTATCATTTTTGCTAAGAAACTGAGACAAACCCGGTCCAGAATACTCAGCTCTTCCACTCAGTGGAAAGTATTGGTTCTTAAAGTCTTTAAATGGTTGTCACTCTCGCAGGGCTTCCTTGTGACCCCATATCTTCCAGATTTCCCTGATAAAGAAAACAAATTAGAAGTTTATTCTGCCAACTGCATAGCAGTTGTTGCTAAACATCTGCAGAGAGAAGAGGAAGAGATGATTCATGGCCTTTGGTTATTCAGCTTTGAGAAACAAATCCACTGTGATA